>QRDG01000960.1:0-175205 GCA_012064385.1 Puccinellia tenuiflora | reverse complement strand
CACTAGGTGGGTTCTTTCGTTGACGTCGACTACTAGTCTGGGGTTCCCAGGTGGCGCTTGGGACCGTGGAACAAGCTGGCTGGGATGATGTTATTGTAGGCCTCTTAGGCCATATATTTGCTTCTTGTTGTTAGACAACATAACACCCGCTTACCGCTTGATGACTTGTTGGATCTGTGATCCTTTTGTTGTGTAATATTTGTATTCTTCTCATTATATGAGTTGGCTTTATATCTTGTGTCGTAGAGTCATGCAATGTGCTGGTTTGTTCCACAAGTCTCGATCTTTGTTTATACCTTGATGGTTGTGCCGAATACATAGCCTCTCTGTATAATTCCGGGGTCGGGGCGCTACAAATTGGTATCAGAGCAGGACTGCCTGTAGGAAACCCTTTCTTTGGTCGATGTCGAGTCTAGTGAAAATATTTATAACCTAAAAATGAGTTGTGAAAACCTTCTTAGGATTCTTTTTACTTCTCGTCCAACTCGCTCTACTCTGATTCTTACCTCGATTTGTTTATGCTTGGTGTCTATGGTTTAGGTTCTCGGGGTTTGGGTTCTTACCGTCCAGTTATGCCTCGAGTCCGTTATATCCGTCTGATATCGCCACGATGACGTGATGTCACCGTGGTTGCCTAAATCTGTATTTGGTGTTTATTGCTTCTTAAATATCCATATCTGGGAGCAACCAATGATCTATCTTATCTGTCAGGATTGGTTACTAACTTGTCGTTGTTCCAATTCTTCAGAATGGCTCCTACCCACCGTGGGGAACATAGCAACCCTGATCCACCGCCGCCACCCTCAATGGCGGAGGTTATGATGGCTATCGAGCAGAACCGCCTGCGCAATGAGCTGTTGCTCGAGCAGCGGTCCAGCAAGGGGCCAGGAGGAACACGGACTGCACCACCCTCAACCAGTTCTTGTGGTCCCAACCTCCCACCTTTTCTGAAGCCAAGGAGCCGCTTGATGCGGATGATTGGCTTCGGGCTATCGAGCGCAAGTTTTCCGCTCTTCACGTTCCGGCGGCAGAACATGTCAACTTCGCCACCTACCTGCTGGAAGGCGCCGCCGGCTCTTGGTGGGAGAGCCACGTGGCAATGGTCGCCGCGGGCCATGTTGTCACATGGGAGGAGTTCCGCACCGCCTTCCGTGCGGCGTACATCCCCAAGCCCATCCTCAAGCTCAAGAGGCGGGAGTTCCTGGACCTAACCCAGGGACGCATGGACGTCCAGTCTTATGGACGGGAGTTCAACCACCTCTCCCGTTACGCCCTCGGGACGTGACGAATGATGAGGACAAGCAATACCTCTTCCGCAAGGGCTCGCACCTCGTCTCCGATACGAGCTCCTACCCTTCAAGTTCACCTCCTACCAAGAGCTCTACAACCAGGCTCTCACCATGGAGCAAGGTAGGAAGGAGCTGGAGGCTTCTAAGAGGCCAGCTCCAGCTGATCACCAGAGCTCCTCCTCCTCTGAGGGCAAGAAGCGCAAGGTCTTCGTGCCTTTCAGCGCCGTGCCAAAAGGCGCCCTTCGCGCCGAAGCCCACCGGGTACCTGCCACCTCCGCCTCGCCCAGCTACTTCGACCTTGGGTGCGGCTGGAGGCGGTTTTCGACCTCGACTACCTGCACCACCGGGGCTCACTTGCTTCTCTTGTGGCCAGCCGGCGCACTACTCCAGGGAGTGTCCCCAGAAGGCCCCGGCTCCCTCAGCACCTGCACCCGCACCCTCTACCCCAGCCGCCAAGGCTACCACCGTCAGCCGTGGCCGCCTGAACCACGTCTCGGCTGAAGGCGTTGAGGAGGACCCCGGAGTTCTCATGGGTACGCTTCAAATCAATACTTATCCAGCTTCAGTGCTATTTGATTCTGGAGCTTCGCATTCGTTCATATCCATATCATATGCACACAACCATCAAATACCGTTTGTGATGATGGATCCCCGTTAGTGGTCAAGACACCGGGTTCTAGTTGGCGTACCAATTGGATATCTCCCGATGTTCAAATAGCCATAGGGTCAGTCCCTTTTCCGTTCTCATTGATAGCCCTGAGGTCAGAGGGTATCGATGTTATCCTGGGCATGGATTGGTTAGTGAAATATCAGGCAAACCTGGATTGTGCTGCCAAGAATGTCACAGTGTTCCACCCAAGGTATGGGGAAGTGCGTTACTGGTCCCCCAACTTCTGCAACTCCTTCCGCAGCCACTCCTCTTTCACCGGAGATCAGTCTTTATTTCCTGGAAGGAATCACCCCGCCTGATATGTCTGAAGTCGCTGTGGTGTGTGATTTCCCCGATGTTTTCCCGGAGGAATTGCCCGGCATGCCACCGGATCGCAGCGTAGAGTTTGTGATTGAGTTGGTTCCGGGAACCGCCCCAGTTTCCAAGACGCCCTACCGTATGCCAACGGAAGAGCTAGCTGAATTGAAGAAGCAACTTGATGAGCTGCTGGAAAAAGAATTCATCCTACCGAGTAGCTCACCTTTGGGCTGCCCGGTTATCTTTGTCAAGAAGAGTGATACAAATGTTCCTCATCTGGTCGTTGACTACCGCCCTCTTAATGCGGTGACCATCAAGAACAAGTATCCAATTCCTCGAATAACCGACTTGTTCGATCAATTAGCTGGAGCCACTGTGTTCTCCAAGATGGATCTGAGGTCGGGTTACCATCAGATAAAGATCCGGAAGGAGGATATTCCTAAGACGGCCTTCACTACCCGCTATGGCTTATACGAGTACACTGTCATGTCTTTCCGCCTCACAAATGCTCCGGCTACATTCATGAGGCTAATGAACTCCATCTTCCACGAGTACCTCGACAAGTTCGTCATCATCTACATCGATGACATCCTTGTGTACTCCAAGACCGAAGACGAACATGCTGAGCATCTCCGACTCGTTTTGACCAAGCTCCGTGATCACCGTCTTTATGCCAAGTTCTCTAAATGTGAGTTTTGGCTGAAGGAGCTCATCTTTCTCGGTCATGTGGTGTCAGCTGCCGGAGTAGCGGTGATACCTGACAAGATTCAGGCAATCCTGGATTGGCCAACTCCCAAATCCGTCAAAGATATCCGAAGCTTCCTTGGATTGGCGGGTTATTACCGTCGATTCATTGAGGGCTTCTACAAGATAGCCAAGGCGCTGACTGAACTACTCAAGAAAGGCAAACAATTTGTGTGGTCAGACAAGGCTGAAGAGAGTTTCCAAACCCTCAAGGTCAAGCTCACTACCACTCCGGTGCTTGTCCTCCCCGACACCGACAAGGACTTTGTCGTCTATTGTAATGCCTCACTCCAAGGCTTGGGCTGTGTTTTGATGCAAGAGGGCCATGTGGTCGCCTATGCTTCCCGTCAACTCAAGCCACACGAGCAAAATTATCCAACTCATGATTTGGAGCTTGCCGCCGTGGTACATGCTCTGAAGCAATGGAGGCCCTACCTCTTGGGCAACCGTTGCGAGATCTACTCTGACCACCAAAGTCTGAAATATCTCTTCACCCAGCCGGATCTGAACTTGAGGTAGAGGAGATGGCTGGAATTAATAAAGGACTATGATGTGACTCTCAATTATCAGCCCGGCAAGGCAAATGTCGTGGCGGATGCTCTGAGCCGCAAAGCCTATTGCAATACCGTGATGGTTGAAAAGGCGCAACCGGCTCTCCACGAGGAATTTGCTAAATTGAATCTGGAAATTGTTCCTTCGGGTTTTCTAGCTAACCTTGAGATCAAATCCACTCTCGAGGATGATATCAAGGCCGCCCAGCAAAATGACGCTGAAATCCTCGAGATCAAAGAGAAGATAGCTAATGGGAAGGCGGCCTGTTTCTTGGTTGATGACAATGGTGTGGTCTATTTTGGTGACCGTCTAGTGGTGCCCAAGAGTGGAAATATGAGGGAGTTGATACTCTCTGAAGCTCATGAGTCACCGATCTCTATTCACCCCGGCAGCACAAAAATGTACCAAGATCTTCGCCCTCAATTCTGGTGGTCTTGCATGAAGCGCGAGATCGCCGAGTATGTTGCTGAATGCGACGTCTGTCGCCGAGTGAAGGCTGAACATCAAAGGCCAGCCGGTACCCTCTGCCCCATAGCCATTCCTGAGTGGAAGTGGGATGAAGTTGGTATGGATTTCATCACCGGTTTTCCGAGATCACAAAAGGGTAACAATGCCATTTGGGTCGTCATTGACCGTCTATCCAAAGTCGCCCATTTCCTCCCGGTTCGAGAGGATATCAACTCCGCTCAATTGGCCGAGCTCTATATGGCCCGGATTGTTCCCTTGCACGGGGTTCCTTTGAGGATCATCTCCGACCGTGGAAGCTTATTTACGTCCAAGTTTTGGCAAAGTTTCCAAAAGGCTCTTGGAACCCGTCTCAACTTCAGCACCGCCTACCACCCTCAAACCGATGGTCAAACTAAAAGGGTGAATCAAGTCCTTGAGGATATGCTACGGGCTTGTGTCATCTCCTTCGGCAAAAGTTGGGAAAAATACCTCCCTCTCGCCGAGTTCTCCTACAACAATAGCTATCAAGCCAGTTTGCAAATGGCTCCCTTCGAGGTCCTATATGGGGGAAAGTGCCGGACTCCTCTCAGTTGGTCTGAAACCGGGGAGAGGTCACTTTTCAGTCCTGATGTGATCAATGAAGCTGAAGAGAAAGTCCATGTCATTCGAGAAAACCTCAAAGCCGCTCAATCTCGTCAAAAAAGCTATTATGACAAGCATCATCAAGAGGTCCACTATGAAATTGGTGACAAGGCCTATCTTCGAGTCTCTCCTCTCCGAGGCGTCCGTCGTTTCGGAATCAAGGGCAAATTAGCACCCCGCTATGTTGGCCCTTTCACCATCCTAGCTAAGCGAGGCGATCTATCCTATCAACTTGAGTTGCCCTCCAACTTCCCGGATGTCCATGACGTGTTCCATGTTTCCCAACTCCGCCGGTGCTTCAAGGATCCCATCCGTGGGGTTGATCATGAGGTTTTGGACATTCAAGAGGATTTGACCTATCGCGAGCATCCTATCCGCATCTTGGATGAAGCGGAGAGGAGAACCCGCAACAAGTCCATCAAGTTTCTCAAAGTTCAATGGTCTAACCATTTCGAGGAAGAAGCCACATGGGAGCGAGAAACTAGCCTTCGTCAGGAATACCCCGCCTTTTTCACTCAAGCCTAGAATCTCGGGACGAGATTCCTGTAAGGGGGGTAGATTTGTAACAGCCCTAGCTTGGTTATGAAAAATACGAAGAATTTTTCCACTTTTGCATTCTTGCTTGCATCATGGCATTTCTTAATTTGATTGTGTTAACAAACCACAATTGGGAAACATTGTTAAAAGGGAAGTCCAACCTTCCCCAAACTCTAAACTTTGAAATGCAATCTTGGTACGACCCTTAACATGATAGGTGACCTTATGGTCCAACCAGTTCTCTAAGTTCACTCTTTTGCAAAGGAACCAAATGGTGGGCCTCCAATGTGTTTTAACTTCCATCTCCAATTGTGTTTCTTAGCCTTGGTAATTGGTAAACCATGTCATGATGCTCAAAGGCCCAAGTAAATGTTTGTTGAGCTAGTTTATCTTGTGGAGTTGTTCCCAGAATTTTTGTATATTTTCTGGAATTGTTTTGCTATTCAAATAGAAAGGGCATTTCTGTTTTGTTCCTGACCGCCGGAAGTACCGGTCTCCAGACCGGAAGTACCGGTGCACCGTCACCTCTGTGGCGACAGTGGCGCGCACTGTCGCCATGGCCGACCCGCACCTGCTCCCCTCGCGTTGCAGTGCTCCCCTAGGGTTAAGTGAACCCCGTGACCCCCACCTGCTCCCCCTCTCTCCCCTCTTCCGTTTTCAAATCCACTCTCGAGGATGATATCAAGGCCACCATCCACTGCGGCCTCAGGAGGCACGCCAACGCTGTCCCGTTCCTCGAGCGCACCGTCGCCGCCGGGGAGGAGCCGGTGCTGCAGCCTGTGGATGAGCTGCGCAAGGGGGAGGAGTGGGCGCTCGCCGCCTTCTCCGGCTGGATGCAGCTTGGGACCTTCTCCGGCTAGATGCAACTCCGAGATTCAGATTCACCAAATATTCGATTCAACAGTTTGTACATCCAAACAAGAATTGGAATTGGATGCCATTTTTAGATTCCTACAGGAAATACTATGCACATCCAAACAGCTGATTTGCAATTAGAGGTCAATTCATTTCCAACTCCGATTTGGTGTTCCCAATCCAATTCAATTCCAAGACCCAATTCATACATCCAAACACAGCATAAGTCAAATCTTGGGAATGATATATCAATCTGATCAGCATTTCAAAGCCTATCCAACTATGCTAATGTCACCTCATGATCGCAAGTAATTAATTGATGTTCTTCATAACTTGATAAAAGGGGTTGAATTCAAATAAATAATTTAACTCGCTACTTATTCATCGTTGCTCCGAAAATTACAAATAAAGTACCGAAATGATCGGAATGACAAACCCTATCCATTCTTGTCATGTTCATGCATATTTGAGCAATTTCTAAAATAATGTGACCTTTATGAACAATTGGACATTAAGTTAAATATGAGGTGTTTTCCAAATAATTTCCTTAATTATTTGGCTCCCCATTTAATCGTGCCTTTACTTTATATAATAATTTCCTGGCATCAATTTGACATGTCATCATGTGATTGAGCATTGCACCGTGTGTTCTTGTGATTTATATGTGCTTTGTATTTTTCTTTTGGGCATCGATAGATTCCGGAGTCGAGGATCTCTCTACTTACCCCGACGAGCCGTACTACACGTCCGGGCAGCAAGGCAAGAGATAACCTAACCTTCTTGGCATTTTAGCATCCTATGTTTTTAATCAAATTATTTTATCCACCATAATATTGCATGCGGTTCAAATGTCCTTTTTTTGGTAAATATTAGAACATCCTATGAATGCATGTTCTTCCCCGAGCCAATCACATGTATCCCTACCTATGAAACCTAGGGTTGAAGTGTTGGCCCGAGATAAAGATAGAATTGATGTTTTCATATGCTTAGCTATGCTTAGCCAGGCTTAGTTAAATATTTTAGGTATGTCCGTTGTTTATTTCCATAATTGTTGTTGAAGATGGAATGATGCGGACTTGGTGGATATGTGGGGTGCTTAATTAAAATGCGAAGAAGGCTTGGATGAGTTGCCCTCGGGGAGGGTGGTTTGCCTCATTCTTGCCGCCTAGGTTGAGAGTGCTTTTAGCTAGAACCAAGAACCGAGCGTGCTTCCATTGGTGGGTGTATGGGCGCCTCGCTGACCGAATAATTTGTGAGGGGCTTGTCAAGGGTCATCTAGTTTGCTATTTCCGTTTGCGCGTGTGTGGTGTGAGTGGAAAAAGGAACGAGGATGATGGTGTGTAAGACGTGACGGTGGGGCAGGGCGCTGGGAGCGCTGAACCTGTCCTTCCGCCACTGATGGTCCTTGAGTAAGCCTCATGCATTGTAAAGGTCTAACCGCGCCCGCTCGCCGGTCTTCCCCGGAAGAGGGCCAACTAGGTGAGCCGGACGGTACCAATGGGTAAAATAGTACACCCCTGCAGGGATAATCTTTTCGAAAAGCCGTGTCCACGGTTATGGACAAACTCTTGGGAAAGGCGAATTAGCTCATAGATAACTTTAACCTAATTGATATGGCAGCTAGAGGTTGCATAATAAACTTGTGATAAAGGTTCATTTCCTCGAGGGTGAGTCGAGGGAGTGCCTTTGTGTGAGATGAGTGGTGATGGTTGTGAGTAGGTTCGCCGAGAACTGAAAGGTGATAATGATACTCTCTTACCCCTTTATAAAAATACTCTGAGTAGACGAATGCCATGTGTCAATTATATTTCTGTTTATGAAACTTAGCTTTATGCAAAAGAAATACAAGTAAAGCTTTAGAGCCTCCGTCAGTCATTGGGCATATATCACCCTACTAAACTTGCGAGTACGTCGTACTCAGTCTCTCTTTGCTGCCTCTATGATTTTGTTTTTCAGAGGAGGACGACACCGAGCAACTAGGTGGGTTCTTCGTTGACGTCGACTACTAGTCTGGGGTTCCCAGGTGGCAGCTTGGGACCGTGGAACAAGCTGGCTGGGATGATGTTTATTGTAGGCCTCTTAGGCCATATATTTGCTTCTTGTTGTTAGACAACACTACCCGCTTCCGCTTGATGACTTGTTGGATCTGTGATCCTTTTGTTGTGTAATATTTGTATTCTTCTCATTATATGAGTTGCTTTATATCTTGTGTCGTAGAGTCATGCAATGTGCCGGTTTGTTCCACAAGTCTCGATCTTTGTTTTATACCTTGATGGTTGTGCCGAATACATAGCCTCTCTGTATAATTCCGGGGTCGGGGCGCTACAATAAGGGGGCCGGCCAACCCTAACCCTAGGGGCCTGGCTTGGGGGCTAATCCACCCTTGGCCGCCGGCCCTAGGAGGGTTTTGGGGCGTGCCCCCTTGCCCCCTCCACCTATAAAAGGAGGAGGGGTGCGGCACACCTAGGGCTGCCCCAATGAAAACCCTAGCCGCACCCCTCTTGCTCCTCCACCTCCTCCTCTTGCGCCACCCCTCCCGGAGGGTTGCTGCGAGTTACACCTCCTCCCTTGCTGCACCACCCCTAGCCGTAGGGCTGCTGCACCATCTCTCCCTCTCCTCTTGCTTGGCTTGGCGAAGCCCTGCTCGTGGAGACTACACCATCAACGCCACCACAACCGTCGTGGTGCCGAGATCCATCTAGCCATCTCCACCTTGCTTACGGGATCAAGAAGGCGGAGATCTACATTGAGCCATACATGTGGATACCGCAGAGGTGCTGCCCGTCGTGGCACTTCATCGGATTGGATCGCGTGGATAATACATCTCCTCGCGACTAGATGAGTCTAGTTGTGGGGATCGACTAGCCAACCCCTGCATCGACAAAATGCATTTGTTGATCTTCAAGGGTAAGAGATTGGATCTCATCTTCGCTACCTCCATCTAGTAGATCTAGATCCTTGGGGTTTATTTCGCTTGTTGCGTAGGAAATTTTTTTGTTTTCTATGCTGCGACCCCATCATTATCAATTCTAACCTTTCAGTGAAAGAGGAGGAGCAATTATTGGAAGTCCTTAGGAAACATTGAGCTACATTGGGATATACTCTGGATGATCTTCAGGGGATTTCTCCATCTATTTGTCAACATGCAATTAATCTTGAGCCTGATGCGAAGCCCGTTGTTGATCATCAACGAAGATTGAATCCAAAGATGAAGGATGTGATAAGGAATGAGATACTCAAGCTTCTCGATGCAGGTATAATCTATCCTATTGCCGATAGTAGATGGGTTAGTCCTGTTCATTGTGTTCCCAAAAAAAGGAGGTATGACTGTTGTTGCTAATGATAATAATGAACTCATTCCTCAAAGAACAGTTGTAGGGTATAGAATGAGCATTGATTATAGGAAACTTAATAAGGCTACTCGAAAAGATCATTATCCTTTGCCTTTTATTGATCAAATGCTTGAAAGACTGTCTAAGAATTTCCACTTTTGTTTCCTTGATGGTTATTCTGGTTTCTCTCAAATTGCTGTTAAATTTGAAGATCAAGAAAAAACTACTTTTACTTGTCCTTATGGAACTTATGCCTATAGACGTATGCCTTTTGGTTTGTGTAATGCACCTGCTACTTTTCAAAGATGCATGTCTGCTATTTTTCATGGTTTTTGTGAGGAAATTGTGGAAGTCTTCATGGACGATTTCTCCGTCTATGGAACTTCTTTCGACAATTGCCTCTATAATCTTAACAAAGTTTTGCAGAGATGTGAGGAGACCAATCTTGTTCTCAATTGTGAGAAGTGTCATTTCATGGTAAATGAAGGCATAGTGCTTGGACATAAAATTTCTGAAAGGGGGATTGAAGTTGATAAAGCCAAAATTGAAGCAATTGAGAAAATGCCCTATCCAAGAGACATCAAAGGTATTCGTAGTTTCCTTGGTCATGCTGGTTTTTATAGGGAGGTTTATTAAAGATTTTTCTAAGACGTCGCGGCCTCTCACTAATCTTCTTCAAAAAGATGTTCCATATGTTTTTGATGAAGATTGTAAGGAAGCCTTCGAGGTACTAAAAAGGGCTTTAATCACCGCTTCTATAGTTCAACCGCCTAATTGGAATTTACCCTTTGAAATTATGTGTGATGCTAGTGATTATGCTATAGGGGCTGTCCTTGGCCAAAGAATTGATAAGAAGTTAAATGTAATTCATTATGCTAGTAAAACTTTGGATAGTGCACAGAAAAATTATGCAACCACTGAAAAGGAATTTTTAGCGGTCGTTTTTGCTTGTGATAAATTTAGACAATATATTGTGGACTCTAAAGTAACTATTCATACTGACCATGCTGCAATTAAGTACCTTATGGAGAAGAAAGATGCTAAGCCTAGACTTATTAGATGGGTGCTTTTGCTGCAAGAGTTTGATTTGCATATTGTTGATAGAAAAGGTGCAAAAAATCCTGTAGCTGATAATTTGTCTAGAATGGAAAATATTCCTCATGATCCCATCCCTGTAAATGATAGTTTCCCTGACGAACAACTTGCCGTCGTTAAGGTAACTTCTCATGATGCTCCTTGGTATGCTGATTATGCTAATTTTATTGTCTCGAAATTTTTGCCTCCAAGTTTTACTTATCAACAGAAAAATAAATTCTTCTATGACTTGAGGCATTACTTTTGGGATGACCCACATTTATACAAGGAGGGAGCTGATGGAATCTTGAGGAGATGTATTCCTGAGCATGAACAGGAGGAGGTATTGAGGAAGTGTCACAATAGTGATTATGGAGGACATCACGCAGGTGAAAGGACTGCACATAAGGTTCTTCAATCAGGTTTTTATTGTCCTACTTTATTTAAGGATGCTAAAAAGTTTGTTTCATCTTGTGATGAGTGTCAAAGGGTCGGTAACATTAGTAGACTGTAATGAAATACCTATGAATTATTCTCTTGTTATTGAACCTTTTGATTGCTGGGGTTTTGACTTTATGGGTCCTTTTCCCACTTCTCATGGTAATACTCATATTCTTGTTGCTATAGATTATGTTACTAAGTGGGTGGAAGCTATACCAACTAAAAGTGCTGATCATAAGACCTCCCTAAAAATGCTTAAAGAAGTTATTTTTCCTAGGTTTGGTGTGCCTAGATATCTTATGACTGATGGAGGATCTCATTTTATTCATGGAGCTTTTAGAAAGGTTTTAGACAAGTACGATATTAATCACAGAGTCCGAAGAGACTCGTTCGTCTTTCGTTGACGGGAAGCACCTCCCGTGGAAGTTTGGCGACAAGTGATGGAGAAGGAAGTCCTTCTCATAAATTCGAGCACTATGGGTAACGACACTCCCTTGGCTTATTCCAAGCTTGGGGGAGTGCCCCGGTATCTTTATCTTATGTCTTTTATTTTTCGTAGTCTTGTGAGTCGTATCATGAGTAGAGAAGTTATTATGTAGTATGGTTTTGCATTGTGTCTTGTCACTCCTCGTGAGTCCTTTGTATCCGTTGGTGTGTGGTTTTCTATAATGGAATATAAATGAGAAGTATCTTCTATTCTTCTGCACTTTATATTTTATCATGGCAATCGCTCTCATCTGCTGATCTTGTGGTAAGTAATGATTTGACATTGGGTGCATGAGTAGAAGTTTATTCGGTATTGATAAGCATGGCTTCGTTTAAATTGCAACAATTGCTTTGGTGCTTGAGTAGAGAATTAGAATTTAATTGCAAATACACTGTCTTGTATGTCTTACATGCTTGTGAACCTTCCAGCTCATACACCTTTTTATTAGATTTATTTCTGACAGTGATGATAAGCTTTATGTTGCATGTTTGACATATTGTTTTTGATAGCATAGTTGATTTACATCTCTCAACACTGTTTGTTTGCTTTAAAGCCTCTCTAGCCTAAAGCCCTGTACTGAGTGTATGGTTCACTCGTGCATCCAATTCCCAAAGCCAAACTTTCTTGCCAGCTGAGTCCACCATATCTACCTATGCATGGTATTTCCTACCATTCCAAGTAAATTTGTCATGTGCTATCTTTAAAAAAAATTCAAAATACTTCTTCTTTGTGCCTCTGTTTTTAAGCTCATGAGGGAGCAGTGGAGAGCTAGATATAACTTGTGACGAGCAAGTTCATTTCCCCCCTTTCACCCAGTGTCGATGGATTACGTCTTCACTTGAATCAACCCGAGAGCAGCTTAAGCAAAATATAAATATAACTCACCATTCTCCTCCGCGCAATGCAAACCTGAGAAATCAGCTCAAACATTGGACAGTGGTGAAACCAAGGAGAAAGAGGAGCGTACTCGCTCCTCTAAAAACCAGCTGCTCTCACAAGTCTAAAAACCTTGCTTGTCACGGGGGACTAGATAGCTTCTCTGTTGTGAAGCCGTTGACGAAAGCATGCATACCTCAAAATCATTTTACTTCTGTTTCAAAAACGAAAAAGCTCTAGCACATGACTAATCCCTACTTCCCTCTGCGAAGGGCCTCTCTTTTACTTATTGTTGAGTCAGTTCACCTACTTCCTCTACATTCTACAAGCAAACTCATAGTGTTGAATTTTGATGTTAAGCAATTATGATATCTACATTATGTCTTTTATGTCTCGTGATAGTTATTCATTTTTCTTATGTCAGTTCTAACTCTTTTGTTATAAGGATATAGCTTTTACGATTTGCAACTCGTGGGAAGATGACCAGATGGTTGAAGCATTTAAATGAATCTTTCTTGAAATATGGGCTGATAAGTATAATTGTTTCTTAAGCGGAGTCTCGTTTTGTCTTTGCTTAATAAGTTTCTGTCTTCTTTCACCTTAACATGTTGTAGTTACATTACTTGTCTTCGAGAAGCTTTATGAGAGAAAGGTTGCTATTTAAGATATATTTGTGTTTGATGAGTAAATACTGATACTTCATGTTCGTATTCTTTATTTATCGACACTTCACTCTATAAACCTGTGGTCATGTTTACCGAGTTCAGTTTTCGCTTGGGGACAAGCGGAGTCTAAGCTTGGGGGAGTTGATACGTCCATTTTGCATCACTATTTTACATAATAATTTATCTTCATTCATTGATATATTTCATATTATGATGCAATACTTATGTTATTTTGTCTTATTTTGCATGTTTGGCAATTATTGGGGATGGATCTGCCGGAGCCGGAAATCAGCTGAAAAAGTACCTGTCAAGATACCTGACGTAGGAAGCTCAGAAAATTCCAGAAAAATTATGAAGTCAATATTTTGAAGAATAAGTCACGGAGCCGAAAGGGGGCACGAAGTGGAGCTCCAGGGGCAGGGGCGGCCTGCACCCGTGGGCCCACCCTTGGCCACAGCAGGGGCCCGCCCCTGGCCCCTGTGGCCCCCCCTCCGGCTCCCCTTCGGCGTATTACTCATGCCTGACCTAAAAACATCGGAGGCATCGACGAGGAATTTTTCCGCCGCCTCCACGAGGCGGAAACCAGATAGAGAGAAGAAGGGCTCCGGCAAGGAGAAATCTGTCGGGGAATTTCCCTCCCGGAGGGGGAAATCGCCGCCATCGTCATCGCCATCACGCCAAGCATCATCGGGATCATCATCAACATCATCTCCACCATCAGCACCATCATCACCACCGTCATCCCATCTCATCTCGCTGTAACAATTATCATTGTGTTGCTATTAGTTCATCGGAATCGTATCCCGGGCGTTTATTACCACTTGTAGTTGATGTTTGAGAGTTTTATCGGTGAATTATCATTACAATCAGATTGTTGCCCTTATTCATATCACCTCTGATCATGATCTATATGATGTCTTGTGAGTAGTTCGTTTGGTTCTTGAGGACATGGGGAAAGCCTAGTTGCTAGTAATTGCATAATGTCGAGTACTCCCTCCGTCCAAAAATAAGTGTCTCAAGTTTGACAAAAACTGGATGTATCTATACATAAAACATTCTAGTATACATCCACTTTTGAGCACATTGAGACACTTAGTTTTGGACGGAGGGAGTAATATTAATGGTTTGATTTATGTTGTGGGGTGTTATTCCTCTAGTGGTCATGTGTGAACGTCGACTACATGATACTTCACCTTTCAAAGAGCCTAGGGGAATGCATAGTGTATTTAGTTTGCTTATGGTAGGGTTGCAGGAGTGACAGAAACCTAAACCCCAATTTGTGAACTAGTGCGCTAGGGAGTGTAGGGTCTCGGAGTTTAAGGCTATGGTTAGGTTTTTATCTTAATTACTTTCTTATAGTTGTGGATGCTTGCAAGGGGTTTAATCACAAGTATGTATTTGTTCATTAAATAAAAAATATAAAAACATTTCTCTTTTAGTGCTTGCAGTGAAACCTTGCTGAAAACCACTTGTCAACACCTTCTGCTCCTCGTTGGGTTCGACACTCTTACTTATCGAAAGGACTACGATAGATCCCCTATACTTGTGGGTCATCAAGGACCAACGTGGACCGAGTGGAGGTGCAGCAGCCCACATGGGCTGGCCGCACCTGGTCCCCAAGGCCCATGCAGCCAAGGCAAGTGGGCAGCCCTAACCCTAAGTAGGGCGCCTTGGGGGGCAAGTTACCCCCTTGGCCGGCTCTAGATGGGTTTGGGGCTCCCCCAGCCCCCTCACGCCTATATAAGGAGGAGGGGAGGGCTGGGGTGGACCCCCCATGAAACCCTAGCCGCCACCCCCTTGCTCCTCCTCTCTCCCCCTCTTGCGTGGCTGGTGAAGCCCTGCTCGCGGGAAGACCTCCGCCATCTCCACCACCACACCGTCGTGCTGCTGGGATCTCACGAGCCACTTCCTCCTCGCTTGCAGGATCAAGGAGAGGAAGTCTTCATCAAGCTGTATGTGTGGATACCGCGGAGGTGCTGCTCGTTGATGACTCCCAAGTGCAGGAGATCAATTGTAGTACCTTTCAATTAGAAAAGGTTGTCGAACCCACGAGGAGCTGAAGGTATTGGTTAGAAAGAATGATAAATAAAGCAATGAAAGATGCAAATGTTTTTGGGATTTTCAGTTGTATGATTGCAAAGATAATAAAAATGTCGAAAGTAAATAGTAACAGTTGAAAGCCCAATCCTCTATGTGGCAAGAGGACAAGCTCAAATGGTGTGTAACTTATATGTGGAAAGCGTTACCGAGGGCGGCATGGATATCACTAGGCATAGAGATTTATTAAACAACACGTTGCATATCTTGTCAAGTTTTAATCTTCTTGGGGCGGAGCCATAACTAGGCATAGCTAAATAAATAATCTACAACCCCTTATGATTGATCATGTAGCCAATTAAATGACTGCACAAGAATTATTAAGACATAAAGTCCCACCATAGCATTACACTCTAAGGTCCCCGACACTACTACCCACATAATATAACTGCATGACTCCGTCTTAGGCTTACTTGTCCTCCCAAGTCTTCCTCAATTCATTACACTATGTTGTTCTCCTATGAGCCCTTATAGGTGAAGTGTTGTGCAGTCGACGTTCGCACAACACCATCATAGAATCACATAGAAGATAAACTCTTGACAAAATACCAACACATGTTATATATAAATCATTGCCAATTCATCCTATGCCCTCAGGAACATATGGGAACTACTCACAACGTGCAAACATGATCATAATCAGTGGCATAAAGGGTACAACACAATCTGAAATAAATACTTCACCACCAAATAATGACAAGTAGCCAATCACAAACATGAATAGGAGCACAAGACAATGATCTAGGGTATAGCAACTCTCAAACTATGAGGGGAACGGAGTGGATCACGGAGATGGTGATGGTCTTGGTGATGGTGTTGATGTAGAGGCCTCCTCCCACGCCAAGGAGGAGAGGTGATGACGATGGCGATGATTTCCCCCTCTTCGGAGCTCCAGAGCAGCAGGATCTGACTCCCTTCGGAGAGAATCAGGAGCTCGCCGCCGCCACGGCCTCAGATAATTCGGGGAAAATTAGGGCATCCTTTTTCGGGGAAGACGAAGGCGTACATAAAAAGCCACAGGCGAGGAAGTGCCCGAGGCCCTGTTTGGTGGGTCCCACGTGGCCCCTGTACCTGGCCGCGTGGGCCCACCCCATTTGGGCCTCGTGGCCTTCCTCTCTTCGGTCTTCTTTCCATTGCCCTTCTTCTGAAGAAAAACTGCCGTGGTATTTTTCCTTTAATTATTTGGGTTCGCGAAACTCCTGAAACAATAAAGACAAGAAAAGGGGGGTATTCTGCCTCCCAGATATTAAATACCAAAAATAGGGACTTTGTATGAAAGTCCCATAAATCATCTAAAACATGCAAAACATTGATATAACAGTGCATATAACATTCCCATATGATAATATAAGGTATAAAAATGATGATATAAAATGCACGTATCAAATCCCCCAAGCTTAAACCTTTACTCGTCCTCGAGAAAATAAGGACATAGATCATTACATGCATCGATGGACTTATGGTTGATAAATAAATACGGGCATTGTATCATCATCATATTCAATTGCAATGTAAGATTAATGAGCTAAAACTCATACACATGAGGGCAACATAAGTCGAAGCTCTAGCAATCACCCCTTACTTTTGAAAGCAAATAACTATTGTATGTTGGACAACTGAATCATACTCCTTTTCCCATGCTTTTGCTCTTTATGGCAAGCATTTGAATGATTAGAGTTAAATGTGAAAGCAAATATGAGTAGTTGTCTTGATAAAGTAAAGGTTAGATGTCTCATGCCCCTTAAATACAAGTACCTACACCACGATTACTCATCTTGGGAAACAAAGCAAGTTTAAGTTATCTATCATTGTAAGTAATAATGGTATTATCAAGAGCCTCAACTGGGGTACCTCTTGTCCCATGATATGGATCAAGCCCACATCAAAACAACAAGACAAACAAACATAATGAACAACCTCAACACCCTTTTTATTTACCACTTGATATAGCTTTTTATTGTAGGGTGTATCACAGAAAGTTCAAAATAGCATGTAAGTAAATTTCCACCACGAATGATGCATGGCTTAGATTAGCGGCCCAGGTTTCTCTCTAACCATTTATACAAACTCATTTAAACTTACTCTATTTCCACATTATTTCACCATGATAGGCATCCATAAACAAAAGTACATGATATCAACTGAATAAATGATGGAACATGTTGAAAGCTTTGCATGTGACAGCACATATGGGCTAACTCCCAACCTTAAACATTTATCAAGCCACTATCATCATAATATTAATCACAATGGTTCATGTTTATTATTTGATATTTTGATGATATAATTCTACAGTTGTCCAACATACTCAAGTTAATTAAGTCCAAGGCAAGATGTGACTGAAACCTCTAAATATGTCACGCTCATTTGCATGAGTGTTACCCATAAATCTCCAAAACAAGAGACCCATGGATGACACCATACTTTAATATTCATTGATAAACCACAAGATAGGGATACATGATAATGCTCTATGAGCTCACACAAGCCTAAACGAAATTGATAACTAAACGATAAAAGCAAAACACACCTTGACTAGATAGATAAAAGAGACTAATAAAGAGAGACTAGGTGAAACTCCCCCAAGCTTGACGTCTTACAAGAACTTCCTCTCTTCTTTCTTATTGCCTTCATAATAATGATCTTCAAGGTCTCCAACGATCTTCATCATGAGGTTATAGGCTTTCTCAAATTCTTTTGCAGCTTCTCCCAGTTTCTCCATAAGGTTCTTCTCAACCGTCTCCTTGCTAGGCCTCCACTCGGGGATTGATACCTTCTTGTTGGGGATCTTGCGATCCCACTCACCAGGATAATTCCTTTGAGTGGTGCGCTGGGATTCCCTGTCAATAAGAGTAGAAGCCACGTTTTTGCTTGCAAGCGAGAGCCTAGGAACCTTCCCTCCAGTTTGGATGCGCGCCGTCTTCCTCTTGTTGCCAAGAGATCAGTTCACCCACACATTGGCTACAACAATAGGCGATGGAGGTGCTGTTGCCAGGGGCGTGAAGTCGATGATTGCCTTGTATTCTTCTTCATCATCCTCTTCCTCTGTGTCGTCGTCATCGTCGGAGTAGTCCTTCCTCTTCCTGTTCCTCTTCCATGGGGACGTGGGGCTGAGCCCCTCAAGCTCATCATCATCGTCATCCATGGAGGAACATTGGTAGGAGTTCCCCGAAGACATGGCTAAAACCTGGCAGACAGAAACAGCAAGAAACAAAGATCGCTCGAGAACGCTCGGTGCGAGATTAGATCGTCGGAGAGGGGTATATATTGAGGGTTTTTAGGTCGAAACGAAGCGTCGGGATCGAAAACAGGGCGAAAAAGGTCTCCGAGGTGGAAAAGGAGTGGGCCCACGCGGCCCCTGTACTTGGCCGCGTGGGGCCACCTCTTTCCCTCCTCGAGACTCCGTTTCGTCA
Source organism: Puccinellia tenuiflora (assembly GCA_012064385.1). Lineage (NCBI taxonomy): Eukaryota > Viridiplantae > Streptophyta > Magnoliopsida > Poales > Poaceae > Puccinellia > Puccinellia tenuiflora. The sequence continues at coordinate 156,787 of QRDG01000960.1, read as the reverse complement.
AGTTTTCTTCCCCCACACGTTAATTTCCATAAAAAATGACTTCCATAAAATTTCACGTAATTCCGAGAAACTTTCCAATACAAAAGTTACCTTTTATTGATTTGGGGTTGCTGAAACTGCTCGACCCCCTTCTATTATTTCTTCCGGTGTTTGTAAATTCAATGTTTCCACCGTTCCAATGAAGCTTTTTCCTGCAATATAATGTTTTAGACGTTGTCCATTGACCACATGAGGTTTACCTTTCATATCACCATAAAGACGGATAGCTCCTGAACGATACACTTCCTGTATGACTAATGGTCCCTGCCATTTTGAGGCTAGCTTCCCTGCAGAAAACTTTAAACGAGAGTTGTATAATAGAACTTGATCTCCTACTTTGAATTCTTTTCTCTTAATATTCTTGTCATGCCAAATCTTAACTTTCTCTTTAAACATTTTAGCATTTTCATAGGCTTCATTCCTCCATTCATCTAGCAGGTTCAAATCAAGGATTCTTTTCTCTCCTGCAGTCTTAAGGTCAAAGTTTAATTGTTTAATAGCCCATCTAGCTTTATGTTCTAATTCAACAGGTAAATGACAAGCTTTTCCATAGACCATTTTATAAGGGGACATTCCCATAGGATTTTTAAAGGCAGTTCTATAAGCCCATAATGCATCATTAATTTTAAGTGGCCAATCAGACCTAGACTTATTTACTGTCTTTTCCAAAATGAGTTTAATTTCCCTATTACTTAATTCAACCTGTCGACTTGTTTGAGGGTGATAAGGAGACGCAATTCTATGGTTAACATCATATTTTGCCAATGCTTTCCTAAATACACCATGTATGAAATGAGAGCCACCATCAGTAATCAAAAACCTAGGAACACCAAACCTTGGGAAAATGATGTCCTTGAGCATTTTCATTGCTGTGGCATGATCTGCACTTTTGGTTGGAATTTCCTCCACCCACTTTGTAACATAGTCCACTGCAACCAAAATATGAGTATGCTTTGTCTTTGAGGCTGGGAAAGGTCCCATAAAGTCAAAACCCCACACATCAAATGGTTCAAGTGGTAGAGAATAATTCATAGGCATTTCATTTCTCCTACCAATATTTCCTACTTTTTGACATTTATCACAAGATTTAACATATTCATGGCAATCTTTAAATAAAGTAGGCCAATAGAAACTAGATTGTAATACCTTTGCTGCCGTGCGATCTCCTGCATGATGCCCTCCATAGGGACTATCATGACAATCTCTTATTATAGCCTGTTGTTCATGCTCAGGTATACAACGTCTAATAATACCATCTACACTTTTCTTATAAAGGAAAGGATCATCCCAAAAATAATGTCTAAGATCATAAAAGAATCTCTTTCTTTGTTGATAAGTAAAGTGTGGAGGTAATACTTTTCCAACAATAAAATTTGCATAATTAGCGAACCAAGGAGATGCAGCCTTAACACTGGATACATTAACAATTGCAAGTTGTTCATTAACAAAGCTATCATTAATAGGAATGGGATCATCAGGTATATTTTCCATTCTAGAGAGATGATCAGCTACTTGGTTATCTTCTCCTTTCCTATCAACAATGTGTAAATCAAATTCTTGCAATAAAAGTACCCATCTTATCAATCTAGGCTTAGCATCTTTCTTGTTCATCAAGTATTTAATAGCAGAATGATCAATATGTATTGTGACTTTGGAATCAGTAATATAAGGTCTAAACTTGTCACAAGCAAATAGTACTGCTAAAAATTCTTTTTCAGTTGTAGCATAATTTCTTTGGGCAGCATCAAGTGTTCTACTAGCATAACAAATAACATTCAGTTTCTTATCAACCCTTTGACCCAAAACAGCCCCAACTGCATAATCACTAGCATCACACATAATTTCAAAGGGCAATTTCCAATCAGGAGGTTGAATAATAGGAGCAGTTATTAAAGCATTCTTCAAAATATTAAAAGATTCAATGCAATCATCATTAAAAGAGAAAGGAACATCCTTTTGCAAAAGATTGGTTAGAGGTTTTGATATTTTGGAGAAATCCTTAATGAACCTACGGTAAAACCTGCATGCCAAGAAACTTCTTATACCTTTTATATCCTTTGGGTATGGTAGCTTCTCAATAGCTTCTATCTTGGCTGGATCAACTTCTATTCCATCTCCAGAAATCTTATGTCCTAGAACAATTCCTTCGGTAACCATGAAGTGAGACTTCTCCCAATTGAGAACTAAATGTTGATCTTCACAACGCTGCAAAACTTTGTTAAGATTGAACAAGCAATTATCGAAAGAAGTACCATACACAGAAAAATCATCAATAAAGACTTCCATTATCTTTTCAATATAATCAGCAAATATAGCATTCATGCATCTTTGAAAAGTAGCAGGAGCATTACATAAACCGAATGGCATTCTTCTATAAGCAAATGTACCAAATGGGCAAGTAAAAGTGGTCTTTTCTTGATCGTCCTTATGGACAGGAATTTGTGAGAAACCTGAATAACCATCTAGATAACAAAAGTGAGAGTGTTTAGATAACCTTTCTAACATTTGATCAATAAATGGCAATGGGTAATGATCTTTTCTAGTTGCTTTGTTTAGTTTCCTGTAATCAATGCACATCCTATAACCAACAACAGTACGTTGAGCCACAAGTTCATTCTCATCATTTGGAACAACAGTCATTCCACCCTTTTTAGAAACACAATGGACATGACTAACCCACTTACTATCAGCTATAGGATAAATGATACCAGCTTCCATGAGTCTTATTACCTCTTTTCTTACCACTTCTTTCATTTTTGGATGGAGACGGCGTTGATAATCAACAACAGGTTTTGCATCCTCCTCCAAATTAATTTTATGCATACATAGAGCTGGGCTTATACCTTTAAGATCATCAAGAGAGTATCCAATAGCTGGTCGATGAGCTTTTAGCACATCAAGTAGTTTCTCTTCTTCTTCAGCTGAAAGGTTAGCACTAATAATGATAGGATATATGTTCTTATCATCTAAATATGCATATTTCAGAGGCAAAGGTTTCAATTCAAAACTAGGATCCCCTTTTGCTGGTGGTAACACTCCTAAATTATCAGGTGGGATATGCAACTGTAACTGTGGTGGTTGTTGCCATAATATTTGTTCCAGAGCCTCTTTTTCCTCATCATTAAATGGTTCATCTTGATTAAGCATATAACGTTCTACAACATCTGTTGAAGCTACAGCTATATGAGCAAGAGTTTCAATTATATCTTCTGAAATTGGCTCTTTCACAACATGTTTATCAGCAAATTTGGAAAAATTGAACTCAAGTCTTCCATTATCACATTTAATAAACACTTTCTCTTTAAGCAAATTAATTTCAGCTCCAACAGTACGCAAGAAAGGTCTACCAAAAATGATAGGACAAAATGATCTTGAGGGCAACCAAGCACAATAAAATCAGCAGGATATTTTATTTTACCAACTAGAACTTCAACATCTCTAACAATTCCAAAAGGACTAATATATTCTTTATTAGCAAGTTGAATTGTCATACCTGTCTCTTCCATAACAATAGGATCAATATCAGGCTTGATTTCAAGATAGAGAGAATATGGAATGACACTAATGCTTGACCCAATATCACATAGACCATGATAACTTGAAGTCCCAATAGAGCATGATATTATAGGTTTTCCCACCATGGCCGAATTACCTCTGATAATTTTAGTAGCATCTTCACATAGATAAACATCAACAGGATCTTCTTCATTTAATTGTTTGATAACAGAAATTTGAGTATTGACTTCCACCTGTTCATATGGCTGAGGACATCTTCTTTTACTCTTGTTAGTAACAGCAATAAGTAAATTTTTCTTAACTTGGTTCGGATATGGGGGTGGCTCAACATACTCCTCAATTCTCACAGATGACACTGGCTCTATCTGTTTAATAACTTTAGGAATAACAATAGATTGTTTAACAGGTTCAACATAAGTTTCAAACCCACTTTTAGGAATACAGATATGCTCAGCAAAAGATTTAGCTATTTCAAGTATAACATAAGGATCAAGATTAAATGTATCACTCATATTTTTAAACAAGATAGAAGTAGAGAAGCTCTCCACACATGAATATCCATAATCAAAATAAGGTTCATTACCTTTATCAAGTTCCCAGTGTCCAGTATTTTCAGAAATAGTTTCCAATAGGTTCCATGCTTCTTCTTCAGTATTATTTGTAAAACTCCCACCAGATGAATTGTCCAGAATTTCCTTATGCTTCATAGGTAGCCTCACATAAAAGTTTATCAATATAAGTTTCTTTGTAAGATCATGACAAGGATTCTCACGAAGGAGTGCCTTCAGTCTCCCCCAAGCTTGAGTAATACTCTCTCCCAGATGTGGCCAGAAATTAAATATATAGCAGCGGCTCTCATAAGCTTCTCTAGGAGTAAAATATTTAAGAAAGAAAATCTTCCTCAATACACTCCATTCAGTAGTGGCTCCTTCATCCAAAGACCTGAACCAAATACGAGCATTACCAGATAAAGACATAAATAATAGCTTCCTTTTCACATAGTCCTCAGAAATACCAGGAATCCTAAATAAGCCACATATTTCTTCAATCATTTCAATGTGTTCACGTGCAGACTTAGTTTCCCCTGAAAATATATTCTTCGTAACTCTTTCAACATGGCCAGTGGGAATTTTAAATCCCACTTCAGGTATCTTAGACACAGCAGTTTCAACCACTTTAGCAGTAGTGGCATAAGCACTTTCATATAGAGCAAGGTGCAGCGAGGAACGATTCTTAAATGCCATAATATTAATGAGATAAAACAACAAATATAATTCAGCTTTCAAGTTTCCTTACCAAACTTCTTACCAATAGCACTACGCTCCCCGGCAACGGCGCCAGAAAAGTATCTTGATGACTCCCAAGTGCAGGAGATCAATTGTAGTACCTTTCAATTAGAAAAGGTTGTCAAACCCACGAGGAGCTGAAGGTATTGGTTATAAAGAATGATAAATAAATCAATGAAAGATGCAAATGTTTTTGGGATTTTCAGTTGTATGATTGCAAAGATAATAAAAATGTCGAAAGTAAATAGTAACAGTTGAAAGCCCAATCCTCTATGTGGCAAGAGGACAAGCTCAAATGGTGTGTAACTTATATGTGAAAAGCGTTCCCGAGGGCGGCATGGATATTACTAGGCATAGAGATTTATTAAACAACACGTTGCATATCTTTTCAAGTTTTAATCTTCTTGGGGCGGAGCCATAACTAGGCATAGCTAAATAAATAATCTACAACCCCTTATGATGGATCATGTAGCCAATTAAATGACTGCACAAGAATTATTAAGACATAAAGTCCCACCATAGCATTACACTCTAAGGTCCCCGACACTACTACCCACATAATATAACAGCATGACTCCGTCATAGGCTTACTTGTCCTCCCAAGTCTTTCTCAATTCATTACACTACGTTGTTCTCCTATGAGCCCTTATAGGTGAAGTGTTGTGCAGTCGACGTTCGCACAACACCATCATAGAATCACATAGAAGATAAACTCTTGACAAAATACCAACACATGTTATATATAAATCATTGCCAATTCATCCTATGCCCTCAGGAACATATGGGAACTACTCACAACGTGCAAACATGATCATAATCAGTGGCATAAAGGGTACAACACAATCTGAAATAAATACTTCACCACCAAATAATGACAAGTACCCAATCACAAACATGAATAGGAGCACACGACAATGATCTAGGGTATAGCAACTCTCAAACTATGAGGGGAACGGAGTGGATCACGGAGATGGTGATGGAGATGGTGATGGTCTTGGTGATGGTGTTGATGTAGAGGCCTCCTCCCACGCCAAGGAGGAGAGGTGATGACGATGGCGATGATTTCCCCCTCTTCGGAGCTCCAGAGCAGCAGGATCTGACCCCCTTCGGAGAGAATCAGGAGCTCCGCCACCGCCACGGCCTCAGATAATTCGGGGAAAATTAGGGCATCCTTTTTCGGGGAAGACGAAGGCGTACATAAAAAGCCACATGCGAGGAAGTGCCCGAGGCCCTGTTTGGTGGGTCCCACGCGGCCCCTGTACCTGGCCGCGTGGGCCCACCCCATTTGGGCCTCGTGGCCTTCCTCTCTTCGGTCTTCTTTCCATTGCCCTTCTTCCGAAGAAAAACTGCCGTGGTATTTTTCCTTTAATTATTTGGGTTCGCGAAACTCCTGAAACAATAAAGACAAGAAAAGGGGGGGTATTCTGCCTCCCAGATATTAAATACCAAAAATAGGGACTTTGTATGAAAGTCCCATAAATCATCTAAAACATGCAAAACATTGATATAACAGTGCATATAACATTCCCATATGATAATATAAGGTATAAAAATGATGATATAAAATGCACGTATCACTCGTGCGGCGCTTCATTGGATAATACATCTCCTCGCGACTAGATGAGTCTAGTTGCGGGGATCGACTAGCCAACCTCTGAACCGACAAAACGCGTTTGATCGTTCTTCAAGGGTAAGAGTTTGGATCTCATCTTCGCTACCTTCGTCTAATAGATCTAGATCCGTTGGGTTTCTTCCGCTTGTTTCGTAGGAATTTTTTTTCTATGCAACAAACCCTTCACGCCATGTGAGCTGGTTCCGCTATGGTAGTAGTCCTTCGTTGGACAGATTGAAAAGATCGGTCTCCTTCACCTATGATGGCGGCCACACGCCTTTCTTTGTCGGAGCCATTGGAGGATATCAAGGAAAAACAAAATCTGGAGGATTTCGAGAAGAGAGATAGAGAGAATGTTGCACCAACGCAAGGAAGAAGAAGCATCACGAAGTGGCAGAGAAGGAAATGAAATTTGGGGGGAACAAAATCGATGGACTTACGTTGTTATGTTGCCCCCCCCCCCCCCCCTGACACGTGGTGAAAACGTGTCACCCGAGATGTGACGTGCCATAATTTTGTGCTAGGTCGCCCAAAGGTGCGACGTGGTTGAGACTGGCTACATCCAACGGTGTCTTGTCAAAACATTGCACGCTGGACATACATAGTCTCATCCAGATGATTTTTATTCGACGAACATAAATGGACACGCCTCAACCACAGATGCAACAAACCACAAATGCTACATCCATTGGTGGCTGTGGCATGTGGGATATCACATGCCCCGATGGACATATACAGTTCCGTCTGGATGATTGTATTCAACGAACAAAAAGAACACAACGAGATGAGAGAGGGGTGGAATTTATAATCTGGACCAAAGATGTCATTTACCAAAGAGTGAAGAGACGTGGAGGGATAGAGAGAGTGAGAAAGAAAGGTCGAGAACCTGGTGGCGGGAAATACGTATGTTTTTCTAGTACTTTCCACACTCGGTAAATAACTAGAGGGGAAATGATTTCGCACGTGGGGAAAATTGGCGGAAAAAACAAAGATTTGCCGACTGTCAAAGCCTACACACTCGGCAAACTTTTGGGCAATTTTGCAAGTGTTTGCCGAGTATCCATTAGAGGACACACGGCAAACATGACCCGCCGTTAAGCGCAGTGGGAATGGACACGTCCTGAAGTATTTCCCTAGTTTGCCGAGTATATAGACTTTGCGAATACTCGGCATTTTTTTTAACGAAATGCATCAGGCGATGCTTTCATTAATTATATAAGAGAAGATTACAATGACAATTACAGAGAACGAAATAAGATAACTAAAACAACTAGCTAGTCTATACAGGTGGTAGGCGATGCAACTCAATTGAGTCATCACCAGGGAAGAGAAGAGGCTTGCTCAAGGTGGATCGAACCATCTCGTGACTCGTGGCCTTCAGGCCAGCCAGTCTCCAACAATTCAGCTCGGCAAAAATCAGATCCAGGATGGCCACCACAGGTGCAGCTCTTTCCATAAGACTATGTTTGCCGAGTAGTTTGGTTTTTTAGTTCTGAGGATTAAACATTCGCATCTACGCATCATCCGGTAGTGGCCAAGTCGTCGGGCGGCAACGGCGCGTCGGCAACGGTTCGAAATCCCGGCGACCGCAATTTGAGCGATTGATTGTTTCTAAGAAAAAAACGGCAGATCCGATTTGCTCTTCCATATATCTATCCGCTGTTGACGATTCAAAACTGCCGCTCCAGCCTCCATATATACTCGCTCTTCATCCCCGCTGGAGCTGGACATATCGCATCGGCACAGAGCAGCCCGCCGGAGAAAGTGACCAGAATGCATCGTCCCCAGCGCCGGTCGAAGAAGCGCCTCCGCATGAGCGACGGATCACGCTCTGCGACAGAGGAGCCGTCGACAATGCCCCCCGACTCAGAGTGGTAAGAACTCGATCCGTCTGCCCTTGCATTTGCATCCTCGATCTTGCTTCTTGCCCGCCGTCCGAAAACCTTTCTCTTAATTATGTGGCCGCAGGAGGGACTGGTCTAGCCTGGCGTGCGGGCCGGCGATGCTGATCGCGGACCGCCTCCTCTCCGCCGACGTCGCCTACTACGTAATCTTCCGCGCCGTCTGCAGCGCGTGGCGCCGATGCACCGACGACCCGCGTGTCGACGCCATGGACAGCCGATACCACCCGCACGGCTGGACCCTACTCCCGGACGTCGTCAGCCGTGGTCGCCACCGCTACAGCCGCTTCAAGAACATCGTCACCAAGAAGCACATCGAGATGAGGATCCGAGGGCTGGACGGCCGCCACCGCCACACATTCGTCGCGCCCACCACCGAGGGCCTCCTCGTCCTGCTGAACAAGAGGACCGACGCCGTCTGGGTGGTGAATCCGATCACCGGCGCCCACGCCGATCTCCCGTCCCTGAACACGCTGCTGTACGACTACCCGCGTGATCTCGCTTTCCCGAGATGGACGCAACAGCTTCGCCTTGATGCGGAGCTGGCCGACGATTCTTCTTCCGTCACGATCTACTTCGGCGGGCTGCTCCGGCTGCTGGGCGTCGCGGTGCCCGGCGATAAGAAGTGGACCATGGTGGAGACCGAGACCGAGAGCGAGAGCGAGACCGAGACCGAGTAATGTCTTCGGCAGACCATTCGCCGAGGTTAGCAGAGGCTCATGTAGCTAGCTAGCAATCTATTCGGTTAAACCTAATCCTAATCATCATCGCATAGATTTCTTAGTACACATATTTATTTCTCACTCGACTGAGAAATAGCAAAACCGATTTATTTATGCATTGTTGAGTTGAAAAGCATGATGTATCTGACGTCTCATATGAATAAAAAACAATTGACGTCTCATATGAATGGATTTTTTTTTCGATAATGGGAGATTTTATTACTTAAAGAGTTTAAGCGTTACACCCGGCCTCTGCATAACTAAGATGCACACAGCCCCAAAACAGTCTGAGAAGTCTAGAAATAAAACGAAAAGGCGCATTACATATCAAAATGAAAAATTGTAAAAAAAGCGCCTAGGGCACAGGGGGACCAATCCGAAGATTATGCTGCCATCCATGCCGAGAAAGGAAGTCTCTCGCCGCTGCCTCTAACCTTGTGGCCACGTCCATGAATAGGCCACGGTGCTCCATACGCTGCAGAACCGCCCAAGACCGGATAGTACTTGTGCAATGATAGATGACCTGCAAGAGAGATACATTTTTATCATTAAAAACCTTGTCATTTCTACATAGCCAAAGCGACCATAAGACGGCAATCGCTCCCACCCTAATAAGAAGCTTAAACCTACGATCCACCCCATTCAGCCAACTGCCAAATAAATTTGCAATGCTTGTTGGTGGATATAAGTTAGAGCCAATTTGGATGATTGACCATATAGAACTCACGAAATTGCATTGGAAGAATAGGTGTTTAATAGTTTCGTCATGATGGCAAAACATACACTTTTTACTCCCTTGCCAATTCCGCCTTACAAGGTTATCCTTGGTGAGGATTGCCCCACGACGAAGGTACCACGCAAAAACCTTAGTTTTTAATGGTATCTTCATCTTCCAAATTTTCTTGTTACTATCGACTGGAACAACAGGATGCATTAATACTTTGTACATGGAATCCACAGAGAATTTACCATCCTCTTTGAGAGTCCATCAAAATTTATCGGGGCCTTGCGTTAGCTGAACCGAAGTTAAGCGTTGTGACAGTGCATTCCAGGATGCTTGTCTAGGGCCCAATAAACTTCTTCTGAACGAAACATTCGGTGGGGAAGTCTCCAACACCTTAGCGATAGTGTCGCTTTTGTTACGCACAATGTTGTACAAAGTCGGATACTGTTCTTGGAGTGTGGCATTACCCAGCCATTTATCCTCCCAGAAACGAATTTCCGAGCCATCCTTAATGGAGAAATACCCATGAGGAAAGAAATATTTCTTCGTGCCCATAAGACCAGCCCAGAAATGCGAGTCACCAGGTTTCCAATAAATCTGGGATAACGCTCTTGATCCAATGTACTTTCTCCGAAGGAGGGTTTGCCAGACCCCTTCCTCAGACAATAGCTTGAAGAGCCATTTGAATAGAAGGACTCTGTTTTTAACCTCCAGATCATGGATTCCAAGTCCTCCATGATCTTTTTGGCTGCAAACCACACTCCATTTAGCCAGGCGATATTTTCTCTTCTCACTATCCCCTTGCCAAAAGAATCTCGATCGAAAATAATCCAATCTTTTTAAGACTCCTTTAGGCAGTTGGAAAAAAGAAATCATATACAGTACCATGTTTGAGAGTACTGAATAATGAGAACTAATCTCCCACCTAAGGATAGTAATTTTCCTTTCCAGCCTTGAAGACTTTCCTCGAAAAGCATGATGTATCTGACGTCTCATATGAATAAAAAACAATTGACGTCTCATATGAATGGATATTCTGACTTCTGGCTTTGAATATGTTCTTCCCATCCTACACTGCTGCAACCATTGGTTCGTCGTGTACTTTTTTCGTGCAAAAGAACCGATCGACCGCCGCATCGTTCCATCAGCTCTTAGCTCATCAGGATCGATGCAATCAGATATCATCGTACACATATTTCACGAGGCGAGCCTCGGTAGAAGAATTGGCTTAGTTAACGCCATATTGTAATGTTCAATAACAATATTGGTGGTCGTCGGTTATTCGTCGCAATTGGCGTGTACAAGAATTGGCGTGATGTTAAAGATTTGTTTGGGTTGGAGGAGCTACATGGAGGAGTGGGAGGCCTTCCCTTCGGTTCGTGATTGGTAGTCTTCGGTTCTTCGTTGTAATGGGGTATGGAAGAATATTTTATCCTCCCTCATCATGCTAGTATTATGCGAGATTTAGAATGAGAGAAATGCTCCTGTGTCGAGCTCCATGCCCTCCCTCATCATCACGACCATTAAAGGATGAGGTCCAAGATTTGGACCAAGACGGGTGTCAAACACCTTAGAGATTTAATACCGGCAGGGTAATCCCTTGTATCGACCACTTTGGTCTTGGTTTGTTTTCGTAAAAACTCCTCTACTTCTTAATTAATGAGATGAGGCAAATATTTTGCCTTCGTTTATAAAAAAAGTTTAATAACATAGATAACGGCCCTCTTATAGCTTTAGATAATATTTCTTCCTTTGGTGGTTAGATTGGACGACAGCGTTTTGCATTGTTATTCTTTTTGGCGATAGTACCGTTAGAGAATCACTTTCGTAGTCTAGGTGTTTTCAATGACGATGATTGATTTCTTGCTGCTGAGTCACCGATCACTTTGGCGGGGTCATTTTTCTTTACTTTGTTTGGCTATGTGTATTCTTCATGTCTCGACACTGTGTTGTTGCGAAGCAGAGTGTAATTTGTATCGTTTTTATATTAATATATTTCCTTTATCGATTTTTTGTTGTCTTGTGTATTATCCTTAGGTAAGGACCATACTAATTGTGATAGTTTTAGTTTTGCCAGATGTCCTCAAAGGAAACGGACTATAGTTCTCATATGGTTTTGTTTAGCCAACCACTTTATTTCAAGGTCATATCTAACTAATACGAAGGGTCCATCTAGCGCTCAGCTCACTGCGAATTAGCTTAATTCTCACACGTCACCCATGTTGACATACTTCCAGCGATTTCTACTCTTGATCTACTGGTTTCTGGTTTGGTGAAAGGTGGTCTGGACCTAGACGAGCATGCATGTGTTGGGCCCTCTCGATCTGTCTAATTGCAACTATTAATTGTTGTTTTCTTAGCTTATACATTTCTTAACACGGGTCAATGAAAGACACTAGTGAAATGAGAGATAATTCTAAAAAAGGATATCAGGGGTGGGAGACAATAGGGAATTGAAATTTTTAGTCCTTTTTAGTTGACGGTGATGTTACAATTGATATTTTATAAATTGTGGGTGGGATTGCAACCGAATTTGTTTCAGTTACAAGTAAGATATTTTTAAGTTGAAAGTGGGATTGCAGCCGATAATATTCCAGTTATAATTGGGATTTGCAACTGAGATTTTTTCATGTTTTAAATATTAAAATAAAATAAAAGAATTGAGTTACAAAAAACTAAAAAAAGAAGAAACAAAACACAAAGCATCGAATGGCAAAAAGACCCTAGGCCTCGTGGGCAACATTCCAAGCTAGTCCGACAAAGAAAAACGCGACAAAGAAAAAAGACAACACATATAGATGTAGCTCATTCCGGCCTTTACTGCCACCCTTTGCCTAGACAAAAAAAAACATAAAAAAAGCTTATATGAATCTGCGCACACCACATTTGATGGTTATGAAATTGATTGAGACTTACGCTAATTTTTAGCTGACTGAGAATTAACAAATGATAATACTAATTATTTCAGGTAACTGTTAGCTGTAGGCCGTAGCCACCTTGTGAGCAACATCCCAGCCAGCCCCGACAAAAAAAAAAGCAGTAGAAATAAATGCAGCCCATTCCGATCCGTACAGTCCTTCCTTTGTCTACCCACATACAAAAAGAAATCAGCATATACAAATCTCTGCACATTACATCTAGTAGTCATGAAATTGACCGGAAAGTCCATTTGAAGCCCAAGCTAGACATAGCTCGATATCTCCGCTGTTTGTTCGCCTCGTGATCCTGACTCCTAACACGCTTTTCCTCTATATTTAACGAAATATACTCCCTCTAGCCTTGTATTGACGCATTGGTACAACTCATGGTCTCACAACCCTGCCCAGAAAGCCAGCTGGTCTGGCCCATATCTCTGCCAACCTTTGAATGCTACCCTATACCCTCCCTCCAAACATATTTAATGGTTGACATGCTATGATGGCATAAAGGTGCTTAATCGGTAAGGATGGCCTAATTCATTAGTAAAATAAAGCTAGAATTTAAACCGATTCATCTCAATCACATCACTTATTTGCTGTTTTATTGTATTGATTAACATGGCAGTGGTTATTTTCTTCTCTGTCCGACTTAAAAAATAATAGTTCCAAATGCCCTTCAAAGAAACCACGCATAAAATTATTACTGATATCATTATTCCATTAGCAATTCTAATAGTACGATTGGTCTTAACACATGATTGGTCTTGATTTAAAAGATATTCATCAAATAAAAATTAGTACTACTCCCTTTCTCAAAAGATTTATTGTGAGATTCAGTTATTAGTACTACGCCCTTATCTCAAAAGAGTTATTAGCACTCCAGAACGATTCAATAAAAATAACTAACGGGCGATCGATCCATGCTAGTCAAGAACAATTAATTAATGGACAAAAGTCCAGCATAATGATACCCAAAAAAATCAGACTTCATGTCCAGTAACTCAAACATGAGACCACCAAACGATACCCACAAAAATTAGGCTCACTTCTATTTGCATAGCAAAATTTGCAACGACATTATTTGTTAACATCGACGAAGTACTGATTTACCAAAACTGAGAATGTGATCACGGTGTTTTAACAAGTCTAATAAAAAGAACTGATCCAAAAGAATACTCTGGATCCATCACTATTTTCATTAGTGCAAGAGGATTTGACAGTTAAAAATTCTCAGAAAACAAGATTCCGATAAAAAGTGATTCTTAAAACAGAGAAGATGTGGCGAAAAAAACTAGTCATGAGCGAGACCTTCCACAGCTGGATCTGGAAAGGAACACCTCGTCGATTCCTCACGCAGCCATGGACGCCAGAGCTGTAACGAAGTCAGCGCTAACTCGCTGCCGTCGTCGGCCCGTCAACGGCATTAAACTGCCGCCTGCTCTGCCGGCACCAGGAAGAGTAACAGCTGTTGGCATGGAGCTAGAACTCTAAGGCGTGCGGGTGTATCTCCATGCCTCTAGGGATTCCTCTCTCGCCGTGTTGTAGGTAGAGAGAGGGACGGCTGTTGGAGGAGAAATATAGAAGGGTTGAGTGGGATGGAGAAGGCATGTGGGGTCCAACATGGGCCAGAGCCATTTAATCAGCACGTTAGGGGTCTAGGAAGCAACATGAAGCTATGAGCTGTCAAGTTCTGCACAACCACGTCATGGGCCAACGGCGTACGAGGAACTGTTCAAAAGCTGGGTGTTCAAAACCGTATATCCTCAATAAACTATTTGGCTCGGATCACAATGCTCGAACAAACCACCAGGATATCGAGTGTTCTGTCGCTCGGGCTCCATATTGCCGCTCTCTGAAATTGACTGAGATTTAAGTTATTTCTCAGCTGACTGAGAATTAACAAATTCATACTAAATATTTTAAGCAACTGTAGCTGTAGCCAACAGGTAGGTATATAATTTTTCGATAAAGAGCTACATATATATACCCGAAGGACGTCATGTTGGGCCGTGATCCGGAATGTAGCAGCAGGTGTGTGCTGTGAAGAGCCACATGATGGCCGCCACCACGGGGATCAAACCGAGCAGACACAGGCAGGGCTCCACTTCATCCCAGCTCTGGGCGCGCTGGATCAACACCACGACGAAGGCCGCGGCGGACAGGGCTGCCAAGGTGATGCACGTCTACGCACAAGATAATTATTATGTTCGATTAATGTTTTAAGATAAGGGTTAAGTATATTTTTAGTCCCTTAAGTGTTGTAAAAGTTCATATTTGGTCCTCAACTCTATTAGGTCTAAATTCCAGTCCTTGAATATTTAATTAGGTCTAATTAACATCCTTAATAGTGGTTTAATGAATCTCAAAGTAACCGAGTGCATTCAAAGCTCGTTTGATCGTCGGGAGGAGGTGCTCTAGGTGATGCTCATCACACTTGAGTTGTGCAGCGGTGCAAACCCTTCTCGGACCAGTTGGTGCCCGCCGACACGTGGTTTTGAAGATCGAGACGTCCTAGGAGGTCGTGTCGTGGATTAGCTCCGTGACGCCTCCATCTGCAAAGACTGCCACCGTTCTTCTAGAGCTAGGGTTTGTGAAGTTTACTTTTCCGCTGAATCAATAACGCACGCGATATCGATTAAGGACAACTGATCCCCGTTCGTGTTAGATGAGGCTAGTGGATTAAACCTGACCAAATCATATCAACTTTGGCGTAAAAAAAGTCGAGAACGGGTCAACCAACATTCACCTGCTACTAGGGATGACAATTAGACTTAATTAAGTGTTTGAGGACTGGGTTTAGACCAAGATAGAGTTGAGATGCCAAAATTGAACTTCTACAACATTTGAGAGAACAAAATTACACTTAAACTTTAAGATAAATGTTGAAGGGCCGGCTAAAAAAATGAATTGAATGAATTCTCCGAGAAAAATTCTCCTGTAGGTACATATCCTGATTGCGATCTTCCAAAACGGGCTCAGTGTGCAGCAGCTTTGGGTTGTAATGGCTTCTCCGGCGGCCGGCGCCTCGACGAGCCGGAGCTGGCCGCCTTCTAGCAGCACATAGAAACCATCCGACCATGACGACCTCGACCGATGATCCTGTGAACAGGCGGCGATACAGGAGCTTGCCGCCGCTGCCCCGAACATCGTCTCGTCGTGTGCCCACAAATCAACTACGATTGACGTTACTACCTCCGTTCCATAATGTAAGCCTTTTTAGCATTTCTCTTTCCATCCATATCTAGACATGTTTTAGTGTAAGGTTCAAATGAATCTTGCACTAAAACATGTCTAGATACGGATTGAAAGAGAAATGCTAAAAAGGCTTACATTATGGAACGGAGGGAGTACAAACCTAGCTACCACGACGGACCACAGAATATATATGGAGGGTAGCTAGTAGGGATAAATCGCATCCGACTTTGACTCGGCAGTAGGTTCGTGGATTAGGGGCCATATTCGGGGTCGACATGGACTTCGAACACATATTCTAATACTTGAACTCATAAGATTCTAAACTGAATTAAAAGTCCACAGTAAAAAGGCAACGGATATTTCTGCATCTATAATAGGGTATGATGTGTGTGCGCGCATTCATACAGGTGTGTATATGCACGTGTATATGACTGTCTATGTTTGTACAACGTTTCAGAAAAAAATTACACCTAGAATTAACTGAATTTACGTAGCTCCCAAATATGCACCTTCGTGTTACTTGTCACTACATGCGCGTTTGGAGTTTTATTAAGGATTAGGTTGGCCTTCACAACTTCGATCTCTCTCAATGGTCAACCCACACCCTTCCAACTTGGTGGCATATTATGACGAGTTGTTTGCATAAAACTATCATTTCTCAGCCAAATATTCGATTTACTACCACTTTACGTTTGAATTGCAAAAAACCATCTGAGTTTGGCCGGTTGTTTGCAAAAAGCACTAATCGCGAGTTGAACGTGAATTGACACGATTTCTAACAGGCGGGGCCCAATGATTGGGCCAACTTGCTGGAATGGACCTAGATCCACATGCCATCCCAATTTTAAAAAGCATTCCCCCTCTTCTCACATGCCCCGTTGACCAACTCCGGATGGCCGTGCTCGTCTGTCGTCGCCGTCGTGCTCCTCCCGATCCGCTCCTCGAGCTCCCGGACGTGGCGCAGCTACTCCGCGCGAGCGACCGCGGCGACGTCATCCCGACGCGCCCTCCATGGTCTGCTTCTGTGCCTCCCCTGCGTCGGCGCCATGGCCGGGCAGGGGAGGGGCGTCATCGCCGGCCTTCCATGCCTCATCCACGCCGTCCCACACAACGTACCTCGGGCACGGTGTCGGCGACAACATGTTGAGCGTGATCTCCATGTCGGTGAGGGAGAAACTGGCCCAACGGCAATGGCACATATGCGGCGGTGAGGGAGTGGGTGGCGCAGGTGGAGTCGGGCATCCAGATCACGTTCGTTTCTCTGTCAGCGGGCGGCCAGAACGGCGGTGTCGGGAATGACCTGAAGTAGATCCAATCCGCTCCTCGAGAACGACTTGAAGTGCATCCAATCCGGCCAGAACGGCGATATCGGTAACGACCTGAAGCGCATCCAATCCGGCCAGAACGGCGGTATCGGGAACGACCTGAAGCGCATCCAATCCGGCAAGAACGACAGCGCCGAGAACGTAACGTCGTCATCCAATCCGTCAGAACGACAACGGCATGGGCGAGGCGCGGCAAACCGGCGCGGACGAGCATGGCCACCACGAGTTCGTCAACGGGGCATAGGGGAAAGGCTTTTTTTAATTAGGTTGACATTTGGATCCAGGTCCATATCAACAAATTAGTCCCGACAAATTATTCCCACATGTCAGAAATCGTGTCAATTCACGATCAGTGTTTTTTGCAAACAACCGTACAAAATGTGGTGGTTTTTTCCAATTCAAGCATAGTGGTAGTAAATCGAATATTTAGTTGAAAAGTGATAGTTTTATACTAACAACTCCACTATGACGGATGGATCTACCTCGAACCGTAAAGGTTTGGCTTCTCTTAGGGTGTGTTTGGTTTCGCAACCAAGTGTAAGGGAATGGAATCGCTCCATTCTATTAGAATGTGATGTCATGGTTACATTTTGTTCCTGTGTTTGGTTAGAGGCAATGAGGTGGAATGGAATACTTCTATCAATATGTTTGATTGGAGGTGGAATGGAATGGAATGGAAGGTCATCGTTACATGTACTTTATTTTAAAACATAAAAATCATATTTCTAAGTTTCGAAAATTTCTGAAAACAATCAAGGACATAGACAATAGCACATTACACCAACGTGAAAATTTTCAACTCAAGATTATTCAAATTACAGGCTACAAAAAAATAACAAAACCTGACATATTTTGGAGAGTTCCAATTTGACACTATTCACTAATTTCAAATTCAGATTTGTCATTTTACACAGACCAAAATATAACATATTTCTATTTTAGATTTTGCATGTTGGTAGAAGACAACATTATATAACAGATTTTTTAAAGATTTTTTAAAACTATAAAATATTATTTTAATTATTCTCTAACACTAATCTATCAGTTGTAGAGGATTAGCATGATGTTTAGAGTGCCCATTCCATCACATTCCACCAATTCAGTGGAACCAGCGTATTCCGCACTAAGGGCTAATTTGGTCGTCAGGGAAGTAACACCCAAGGCTAACAAACCACGCGTGAGATTTTTACTTGTCATCCAGAAAATCAGAGGCAGATACCCACGTGGAGAACCCACTCCCTGTCATCCACTCATCCCCACACGTACAGCCGTACAGGTACAACATCGGAAAACTTCATAAACAAAAAATAAAGAATACAACACCCAGTTTCTTGAACAGTTGGCGCAGGCGCGCAGCATCCGCATGCGAGGAGCCTGCTGGCGTCAGCATGTCACGAGCCAAAGTTGAGGATTTCTCGCCCGGCGTTCGGAGACGTGGAAATCTTGCCCGGGGAACGACGCGGATTGGGGCGAGATAACCCCGTCGAGTATGCCTCCAAATGGCCCTGCAGATTTCCCCGGGTCAATTCGGCCCGTGGTTTTCCCGTCCGGGGAATAAGCGCGGATCAAAAAGGAACCACTTGGTTCCATTCCTCCTACCCAACCAAACACAGGAATCTCTCCCACGTGTGGAAGGGTTCCATTTCATTCCACCTCATTCCATAAGGAGGCACAACCTTACTTTCCTCACCTCCGGGGAAATATGGAACGAGCGTTATGGACCCCCCCCCCCCCCCCCCCCCACCCACCCACCCACCATGTTCGAAACTTCAAAAAGGAAGCACGCCTTTGGATGACCACGGGTGCAAAGTGGTTGAGTGGTTTTTTATCGGGAGAGTAGTGACTGATTGTACGGAAATGCAATTCGGTGCCCGGGCTCATATGAGCCCGGCTGCCTTTCCGATTTTTTTAAAATTTGAACACGCTTCGAAAAATTCTGATAAAATTTATGTGGAAATATATTCATGTATGCAACACTCGTGTAAATTTTCGACAGAAAATATCAAATTTTGCGCCCTGTGCAAAAAAGACAAAAATCTGACAGACAAAATAGCTGAACAGTCCACTATTCAAAAAGACAGATTTGTCTTTTTTACACAGGGCGCAAAATTTGATATTTTCTGTCGAAATTTTACACGAGTGTTGAATACTTCAATATGTTCATGTCCAATTTTTTTCAGAATTTTTCGAAACAGTTTAGTATTTTAAAAAAATCGAAAACAAAACCGGGCTTATATGAGCCCGGGCACCAAAACGCCACTCTCCTGGTTGTACTCTTATTTTACTTTCTTGTAAAACTTCTTCTTAATTACTCTTCCATAATGTAAACCTTTTTAGCAAGCTAGTTTAGCTTGCTAAAAAGGCTTACATTGTGAAACAGAGGTAGTAATATGTTGGGATAAAACTTTTGCTCCCGTTTCAAAAGAAAAATGTTCCTATGATAATGAATTTCCACAGACGGGACAGTTTTCAAACACAACAGGGTCAAAGTTAGCAAAATAAGGTATTGTCAACATATTTCCCACATCACCAAGGATAATACTCAAGAAAAGGAAAGGGTGCTGTAATCGGCAAATGCGATTCCAGATTTAGCAATGAACTGAGCAAGTAGAATGTGTTGAACTGTCCGCAGAAAATTCAGTCTGGCATTCTAAGGTGATTTCTGGGTAAACAGGGACTGCATGTAACGTGACATCAAGTTCAAGATAATAGGTAATGATTCTCATGTTCAACAGAAGTTTAAGAAATGAAAAATTCTAATCTGCGGTACCGAAGAAAATGGTCTAGGAAAATTCCAAGCACCCAAATTAGAAGACAAGCACGAAATGTTACAACACGCTGTCTAAAATGTCATATATGCCGTAGAAACTCCATGTCACAGTAAACAAGATACAGTCACAATGTGGCTGTCTACGATGTCATATATGCCAGTGACTAGTAATGTCACAGTAGACAGTACACAAGATATACCATGATGCGGTCGTCTAAACCGAAATGTATGCTAGAGAACAACAATACCACCAGACACGTGAGAACTAGTTGTAAGTGCAAGAGTATGATCACGAGACCTAGGTGTAATGATCTACATGTATTCCCTCACTACCTTTGATAGTCAAGGTCAGAATCTAAGTACAGAATATCCACATCTTAACTAGCCACCGCAAAATCATGAAAGCTAATGACCTATTGACTCCCGCAAGCCATGTCCAAGATCTAACTCTGTAAGAGGTATGCAGTGCACAACCACCTCAACAGCTGTCCATAAGCCTGAAAGAAAAGAACAGATCGAAAAACTTACGTAAGAAAAATTGATGAAACATGTCAATAATAATATACAATGACACTAACTGGCACGAATATGCCCTCAATCTCCAATCGTTCCACTAAAGACCCAACAGCTCTGTCAGACATCCCCTAGGAAACTCTGGTGCACCTATCTGATCGTACATTGTGGTGGTAAGGTAGTAAGGTACTAAGGTAATCTTCTACCATCACTATGTGTTGAGAATCAAGGAGAGGGAAGAAAGTTTGGATTACTTTTGAACTAAATATCATTTGTCCAGCAAAAGCAACAGGAGAGTATAACAGAGACTTGTAACCCCGTCGCTAATATGGCTGATCGAGGACCATCTTACCTCTCTAGCAAATCGGAAGTGCTTACACCCTTCTCAGTGAACTTTGAGTCATCCTCATCTTTGTCGCTTCCAGTGCGAACACCCTACATTGGAAAACAGTAAGTACAAATGCAAAACTTGCAGAAAAGGAAAAGATTGGCACACAAATACTATACCAGCACCCACGAATAGATGTGGCCCGCCATCATGAGACCAGCAACCACACA
The DNA here is from genome assembly GCA_012064385.1 of Puccinellia tenuiflora. Lineage (NCBI taxonomy): Eukaryota > Viridiplantae > Streptophyta > Magnoliopsida > Poales > Poaceae > Puccinellia > Puccinellia tenuiflora. The sequence goes on along the minus strand of QRDG01000960.1, from coordinate 135,708 downwards.
ATAGGAAACGGTCCAAAACAGTCCAACACCCGACGCATGACCGGGCGGGGTAGCTGGTGGCAGATCAGTTGCCGATGGAGATGGCAAAGCTGGTGTGGTGGTATTGACTGGTATCATCGAAAGGTACATAGCATACACAACCATTAACGAAAATGACATAAGGATAAGTCGTGCCACGTGACGCCCGAAGAACTTCTCATATTTGTCGCTGCCATAGAGTCCCATGGGTAATCCTACACTGCCAGCTCCCCACACTGCTGTGAATGCCAAGAGAACCGCCCGCGGCAGATAAGGTGTAGCAGCAAACATAAACCCAAGGGGGGCCAGCAGTGCAACGACATATATCACTTGCCGTTTGTTCCAAAGATCATCCTACATTCATGTTTAAAGAACAATTTAGAGTACTGCAAACATCTGATATTGGACATTCCACACACAGTTAGGAGCACGAGAGCAGACTGACGAGGTTGGGACTCGGCAAATCACTGTATCGAGTACCCCGGGTTGATTGAGGGGGAGAGAGATGAGCGCTGGTGATCACGACGGCTAACAGGCGATGCGTTTACCCAGGTTCAGTCTCCCGGAGGATAACACGCTACTTCCTGCTTGTCTGGTATTGATGTTGAGCGTGGCTACAATGGCGAGATGGCGATCTCGCTAGGGTTTGAGATGGCGGCTATGAGTTGAAGTTAAGTTACCCTAGACGGGGGACCCTCCCAGCCTTTATATAATAGGCTGGGTCTCGGGTGAACGGTGCCGATGGCACTTACAGGACGATCAGGGCTGATGACCTAACGTCAACTATCTTGGGCCGTACGTCGTCCTTCTTGGGCCTTCCTTGGACCCTCGCCATAGGGTTGATGGACTTAGCGTGACCCAGGTATCACCACCGTGGGGTAGTCAAAGAGTAACCCCACGACAGTAGCCCCCGAGTGCTTAGTCGAATCGTAGAGTCGGGTATAGGACTCCTTCCTTCTGGGCACGCCACCAGGTTCCTGAAAGGAACAAATAAAATTGGTCGACTCCGGCCGTTCAGGGCTTATGGAGGATTTCTTAGTCGAAACATCGACTGCAGTGTAAAAACTATGAGTACTGCTTTGGTCGGTGATTTTTCGACTGCGATTGTTCTGAGTCATTCGGGAGCGCGAACAGCCCTCCCGATGGGAGTAGCCCCCGAGATTAAGCTGAATTGCTTGCAATTGAGGTTAAACTCAATTTTTCTTCAGTCGAAAAGCCCACTCCCGATGGGAGTGAAGAAGGGACTCGAATTGATGGAGTCGAAACTTGCTTTGCGTTACTTACTTTGTACTCGGCCGGTTTAGCTTACTGATTAAGTTTGCTCAGCTCGTGGAGCTTACTATATTTCTTTTGCACTCGAATGGACTTGTCGAGTCTACTCAGCTCTTAGAGCTTATTGTATCTTTGTTGCACTCGAATGAACTGTCCGGGTGCTCCATCAGCCCATTGGCTTACTTGCTACGCCTCCGCAGGTGACGTCAGCGCTGACGTTTTCGGCGCACTCTGCATGCGATGGGACGTGACATGGTGGTCCCAGTGTCAGCATTGACTGATCTGACCGTTGGGCGCGAACTTTTCGCGGCGTGATGAAGGCTCCTCGATTCCCGCGCGTAGTGGGCGGCGTGGGCGGCGACGGTTGGCATCTCTGCGCGACGCGTGGACGGCCAGATGAGGTTGTGGAGAGCGGTTTCGTGGGGAACGGCCAGGATGAACTGACCCCACGGTATATATTTTTCACCGCGGTGGGGAACAGTTCATCCCATCCCCATTTCGCCGTCGTCTCCACTGATCTCTCCTCCATTGCTGCTCCTCTGTCAGATTCTTCTCCACCCTCCATGAGCAAGGTCACGATGAAGAGGGGGAAGTCTGCCGCCGGTGCCGGCGCCGCCGCCGAGGCTAGCGTGATGAAGAAGCTCGACGGCGACTGGACGAAGTCGTCGGTGAAGAAGGCCGATCTCGAGGCCCTCCGCGCGCAGGGACTGCTGCCGCCGGCGGACCAGGCGGCGGTGCGCGCTCCAGGGAAGGAGGTATTTCCTGCCGCTCGCGAGGGGGAACGCGTGTGCTTCGTGGATTTTCTTCCGCGGGGTTTCAGGTTCCCCCTCCACGATTTCGTTCGTGGTCTCCTGTACGCTTATGGGATTCAGATCCACGATCTGACTCCCAATAGCGTCTTGAGCATCGCGAGCTTTATCGTGCTTTGCGAGTGCTTCTTGGGGATCGCACCCCACTGGCTGCTGTGGAAGTCGCTGTTCCTCGTCAGGAGGAACGTGGGGAAGAGCGGGCAAGTGTACCCGGTGGGCGGCTTCGGCATCCAGGTGCGTGGCGACACCGCCTTCTTCCAGATGAAGAAATCTGACTCCGTCCAAGGCTGGCGGAAGAAGTGGTTCTACGTCAGGTGCGACCAGGAGGGGCTTCTTCCCTTCGCGGCTGATCGCGAGTTGCGGAAGACGAAGGCATGGGCGCACCCGCTGTCGAAGGAGGACAGGGAGGCGACTCAGCCGTTGCTGGTGTAGCGCCCTGACCCCAGAGCTACACAGTGAAACGTTGTGCAACCGGTCATGCTACACAATCAAGGGTTACTGGGGTTACCAATCCCAGGCCAAAACACATTGGCAGGCGTGCTCGGAATACATCATCGGCACACAACACCTCGATCATGCCATAAGCTCAGACATCGCTTTCACGTATAACAAAGAGACCAAGACTGCGGAACAAGTGGCACATCACAGACTCTACGACACAAAGATATCATAGTTCAACTCATATAATTGAGAAAGATAGCAAATGACACATCAGAGGTCACTGGCCCATCATTACAACAAGCGGAAGCAAATTAAAGTTATCTAAACAACAAGATCCAAATTATGGCCTAAGAGGCCTACAGATAATTATCCCGTGCCAGCCTGTTCCATGACGTCCCAAGCTGCCACCTGGGAACCCCAGACTACTCGTCGAAGTCAACGTAGAACCCACCTTCCAGTTCGGTGGCGTCCTCCTCTGAAACAAATAATAATCAACAAAGCAAGGCTGAGTACGACGTACTCGCAAGAATTAGTAGGGCGATATAGGCCCGATGCTGACGGAGGCTTCAAAGCTATATAAGTAGTTATTTTGCATAAAGCTAGTTTTTCCTTCCGAAGACTAGGACTCATGGCATCGTCTAATCAGAAGGTTTTCATAAGGGGATAAGAGGGTAACACTTTTCTCTTCGGTTCACGGGGAACCTACTGTATTCAGCAACTCCACTTATCTCCACCAAGTCACTCCCTCGAATCACCCTCGAGGAAATGAACCTTTATCACACGTTGATTATGCAACCTCTAGCTGCCATTTGATTAAAGGTTTAGGTTCTCTATGATCTCACCTATCTCACTAAGATTTGTCCATAACCGTGGACACGGCTTTTCGAAAAGATTAAACCCTGCAGGGGTGTACTGTTTTTACCATTGGTACCGTCCGACCCCTTGCCTGATCATTTAGCTCTCTTCCGGGGAAAGTCGGCAGGGCAGGCACAGTTAAACCTTTACAAAGCATGAGACTATCCAAGGGTCATCGTGACGACAGGACAAGTTCAACGCCTATTTCAACACCCTGCCCCATCGCCACTCCTATCACATCCATCATCATCATCTTCATCTTCATCATCATCATCTTCGGCCACACACTCGCAAATGGAAAGCGCAAACTAGAGGACCCTTGGATACGCCCGCACTAATTATTCGGTTAGTAAGGAGCCCATACTCCCACCTTTGGAAGCACGCTCGGTTCTTGGTTCGGTCGATAAGAACTCACACCTAGGCGGCCAGAATGAGACAAAACACCAACGACCTTGTTGGCAACTCATCCAAGCCTTTTATCAAATTAATTATTGACACAAGTATCCACCACTGTCCGAGCACTCCATCCACTTCACAAGTATGGAAATAATCAATGGACAACTCTAGCATTCGAGTAAGCATGGCTAAGCATATCTAAGCATGACATACAACAGATATGATTTATCTCAGGCCAACACTTCAATCTATGGTTCATAGGTGGGGAAACAGATAATGCTTCAGGGAACATGCAATTCATAGGATATTATATACACTGACCAAAACTTCTCACCAGAATCGAATGCAATAATATGGTGGACAAAATACTTGGGTAATATGAGATATGCCAAGAAGGTTAGGTTAGCTCTTGCCTTGCTGGTAGTACTGGTCACGCTGGTTGTCAAGGTATTGTGGTGGAACCTCGACTCCAGAATCTACCGAAACACAAACAATACAAGAAAGGAATAAATAACACGAATACAAGGTGCAATGCACAATCATGATGATATGGTCATATTATGCATTGAAATCATATTGGGCATCTCCCACAAGTTAAATGGAACCCCTAAAATAAATATTGCAATTAGCGGGTTAAAACTCCATCTTTAACTTAGTGATTTGCGTTATTTATCAAAACGTCCAGTACTGAAATATGGGTCCTAAATGCATGAAAATGACATTATTAGATAGACCTTGTTCCACTGATCGTTTTGGTACCTTGTTTGCAATTTTCCGATCAACGACGAATAAATGGTGATTTAAACGGTTATGCGATTTAAATCATTTTAACCATTTCGAAATTAACATCAAAGGAAATCTGTTTGCATGCTGTGATATTAATATAGGTAGATAGCATTTGCTTTGCTGGTCATTTTGGTATATCATTTGCAATTTTGAAGTACTATTCACCAAGTTATGATATTCCCAAAATTGATTTAAATCTGCCATTTTCTTGAATTTTAATAAACAGCAAGTTAAAGACTCATTATTGCATGGAAAATGGAACTAACATTTAGATGTTGTTTTCCTGAACATTTTAAGAGCTTAACCATAATTTTTGGACAAATATTCATAGAGTTATGGAATTTCCAAATCAACATTATTTCTGCCATTTTAGTATTCAGCAAATAAAGGCAATTTATTTCGACCAATTAATTTAACCAATGGCACTAACAGATAGACATTTTAGTGCTGAGCATTTTGACATATTATTTGTAATTTTTGGACTTGTGGTTCAAAAGTTATGCAAATTCAAAGTTCATATCAATTTTCTGCCATTTGTTTTAATTCCAGATTTGTTGGCCGAAACGTTTTCTACTCGGGCCGGGCTAGCGACAGAGGCTGACCTGCGGGGCCCAAGCCACGCTGGCAAGCCACGTCGGCCAGCGGCCCACCCGCAGGTTTGACTGGACGGGAGGCCACGACCGGCGCGAACGCGCGGTGGCCGGCGGCAAGCCGTGGACGGATCCGTCGCTGTGCGCCGATCTTGCCCTAACGGCGGCTACCAAAACGATCTACGCGTGGAGGCGACCTAGGTGGCGGAGGGGTGTGACCAAAAGGTCACCGGAATGATGGGCACGACGGCGACAGGCGGCGGCCGACGGAGACGAGCACGGATACTAGGAAATAGGGGGAGAGGAAGGGGACGGAGATGTCCTGGAGGGTCGCCTGCTCACCCTGAGCACGATGGAGAGCTCGACGGAGGCGGAGGAGCTCGGACGGCGCCAGAATCGTGGCGGCGGTCGTCGGTTGGAGGCGGTGAAGACGGAGATCAACGTGTCGATGTAGGGTTCCCGAGATCGATTCCTTCGGCTTGCAGGTAGAAGGCGACGGTGCGGAGCTCGTGGTGCTCTTCGATCTGCTCGGGGACGCTCCAATCAACGGCGGTGCGGCGGCGGGCTCGATCTAGGTCACGGGCATGGCGGCGAGCGCTAGGGTTTCCTGCAGCAGGGGAAAAAGGAGGGGGAGGAGGAGCAAGTGGTCGAGGAGGTCGTCTTATGCCTCCAGGGGGGCCAGGGGAGCGAGGAGGAGGCAGGGGCGGCCAGGGCGACACGGCGGCAAGCGGCGGCAGTGTTTCCCCTATGGCGCCAGGAAGAAGGAGAGAGAGAGAGGCTGACTGGTGGGTCCCCCCTGTCAGGGATCTATTCATTTATGTTTTTCCAGAATTTCCAGTAGCATTTTGTATTTAATTGAGGCATTTAAACAGTTTCAAAAATTCTGGAAAAATTCACAGAGGCTCCCCATAACATTTAGCACCTCCAAAAAAATTGGTGTGGCCAAATTAAAAGTTTTGAGAAACATTTATTCATAGGGTTTGAATAAGGCAAAATTTAATAATTGCCAAAATGTATTTATTTGGAGTACTTTGGCATTTCCAAAAATAGTGAATTTAATCATGGAGGCTCCCAATACAATAATGAAGCTCCCCATGATTTTAGTTTGAATTTTTCGAAAGTTTTAAATTGGGTTCAAAAATAGGAATTGGTTTAACTCAAATTTGAAGTCCCAATTCATTTAATTGTTTGGTGAAATTTGACTTTGCCCAAATCATTATGAAATGCATTCTTCGAACTTCCTGGACAATTATGTAAGTTCAAGAATATTTTGTTTTGACAAGTTGAGCAAATGCATTTGGTTTGGGAATTTTGGGAGTGCTTGCTCCCTCTTAAAGATTTCCATGGTTTGCAATATTTAATTTGGCAATTTAAATATGTATGCCATGATGCAATGCAAAGCAAAAAGTGAAAATTTGGCCCATATTTTAGGGTACCAAATCTGGGCTGTTACAATTCTATCCCCCTTACAAGAATCTCGCCCCGATATTCCTAGATTAGGAAGAGGGATGAGGGAAACACGGCAACCCTTAACTTCAACGATCTTCTCGATCCCACGATGATCTTCCTTGTTGTAGAGAGAAGGTAACAAACATGACGTGCCGGCGAGAAAGTCAGAAGATAGTTCAAGGTGATAGACAATTTTTCACCAAGGGTTGGAAATATGAACTTTGCACAAGACCATAAGCTAATGAGGAAAACCAGGAACAACTTGACCAAACAAAGGTCGAGCAGGGGATAGGAGAAATGGCCGAGAGACATTTTTAGCAACACCACGTTAATGTTCTCCTCGATGTTCTAGATACCACTATCAGGCTTCGGAAAAGCCTTCAATAGGTCATCAAGTGGAGGTCGGACCTTTAAGATTGCAAAGAGACCATAAGGGCAACTTCTAGAATAAGTAGCACAATATCCTCATGGAGAGTGGTTTGATTTTACGAAAGGCAAGAGGATATCACATTAGACCTTCCAGTTAAGTAGGGCAACCACCACCACAAACTTGCCGGATTTACATAAGGCCTATGTCATACTCTTAAGAACACCAACCATCATTTCTGCTTGAGATTCAGATTTGGTTAAGGGTGCGCATATTTCAGACTTGACATGTCCAAGGGAGGAGTTACAATGGTTAACGAGAGGTAAGGATTCTCAAGATTTGACTACAGTGTCAAGTTCCAGAACACTAGCTAGTTTGCGAGAGGAAATTTTGCTTTTCCAAGCGAACGCTGTGATCTTTAGAGTTTCGACACGAATCTAACCTATTGACCGAAGGTGTGTACCTGAACAAAATGGACTTGGTAGCACAGTCAAACTCGGCTTGATGATCAGATTACCAATCATGCTAAGAATGACATCACAGTCCTTGGATTTCAAAGCAATATCAGTTGCTAAGAATATCCGATTACCACCCCAATATGCATCCTCAACAATCTCGAGCCCGAGTAGCTCGGAGGTAGATGGATAAGGAAGGGTAAGAGCATCACTTCATCCGGTAAGTCATGAGACTAAGCACGACCTCTGGATATAAAAGAGTGTGACACTCCAAGGTTGAACAGAACAAAAGCTAGACAAGCCTCTTATTCTGCGGATTACAATACTTTGACCTGGCCGAGAAATGGACAAGGTACCGGAGTTTGTTTCTCCTAACATCCCGATGTGGAATGTATTGACGGACCACAAGGGTAACATGCTTCGGAACACACCAATGCACGATAACACTTGACTGTCAACTAACAGATAAAGGTCGGACCACAGATTAAGAGTAAGAAAACGGGCTACCAACAATATCAAGATAATGCAGAAGCCCTTGTTAGCACTCTTCCGACAACTAGTTCCGAAAGGGTTTCAGGAATCGGTGTTACCGGAGGAATCACAAAGATAGATGGCAAACTCGCGATGAGCACTCTTATCTTGATCTAGATGGTTTCATGACAGAATATCCAGCTATAGCTCGTGACAGAGAAGAGCATTGCTGAGCAAGTCAATTACGACTACAACCACCAAATCGAGGAGTAACTTCAAACATGGCCAACTGGACGTAGGGTTTGACAATTAACATCAGGATTCAACGGGAAAGATCTTGGGTTAAAGATCAGCTTCATGCACTGGGACTCACGAATAGCATAATGCTCACATGGGTGACAACCCTCATAAATCATTACACCTGAGCCCTAGCACAATCCGGGACCTTCGGTTCAAGATCTTGGGCTAAAGCAAGGGAATTTCTTGACGATCCGCAACATTTCCTTTCTTCGGGCGTTAGAATTTGCAGACGAGCAAAGTTAACCAGTAACTAAAGATAGAACCCAACCCCGTGATCCTAAAGATTTGAATTTGCCGACGATCAGGAGAACCGTTAAATCAAATAGAGGTAAGATGGCACCGAGATCAGAGCGAATTGGGTAAGGAGTAAAAAGAATCCTAAGAGGGTTTTCACAACTCATTTTCAGTTCATAAATAACTTTTACTACACTAGACTCAACTTCGACCAATAGAACGGGTTTCCTACAGGCAGTACTGCTCTGATACCAATTTGTAGCGCCCTGACCCCAGAGCTATACAGTGAAACGTTGTGCAACCGGTCATGCTACACAATCAAGGGTTACTAGGGTTACCAATCCCAGGCCAAAACACATTGGCAGGCGTGCTCGGAATACATCATCGGCACACAACACCTCGATCATGCCATAAGCTCAGACATCGCTTTCACGTATAACAAAGAGACCAAGACTGCGGAACAAGTGGCACATCACAGACTCTACGACACAAAGATATCATAGTTCAACTCATATAATTAAGAAAGATAGCAAATGACACATCAGAGGTCACTGACCCATCATTACAACAAGCGGAAGCAAATTAAAGTTGTCTAAACAACAAGATCCAAATTATGGCCTAAGAGGCCTACAGATAATTATCCCGTGCCAGCCTGTTCCATGACGTCCCAAGCTGCCACCTGGGAACCCCAGACTACTCGTCGAAGTCAACGTAGAACCCACCTTCCAGTTCGGTGGCGTCCTCCTCTAAAACAAATAATAATCAACAAAGCAAGGCTGAGTACGACGTACTCGCAAGAATTAGTATGGCGATATAGGCCCGATGCTGACGGAGGCTTCAAAGCTATATAAGTATTTATTTTGCATAAAGCTAGTTTTTCCTTCTGAAGACTAGGACTCATGGCATCGTCTAATCAGAAGGTTTTCATAAGGGGATAAGAGGGTAACACTTTTCTCTTCGGTTCACGGGGAACCTACTGTATTCAGCAACTCCACTTATCTCCACCAAGGCACTCCCTCGAATCACCCTCGAGGAAATGAACCTTTATCACACGTTGATTATGCAACCTCTAGCTGCCATTTGATTAAAGGTCCAGGTTCTCTATGATCTCACCTATCTCACCAAGATTTGTCCATAACCTTGGACACGGCTTTTCAAAAAGATTAAACCCTGCAGGGGTGTACTGTTTTTACCATTGGTACCGTCCGACCCCTTGCCTGATCATTTAGCTCTCTTCCGGGGAAAGCCGGCAGGGCAGGCGCGGTTAAACCTTTACAAAGCATGAGACTATCCAAGGGTCATTGTGACGACAGGACAAGTTCAGCGCCTATTTCAACACCCTGCCCCATCGCCACTCCTATCAAATCCATCATCATCATCTTCATCATCATCATCTTCGGCCACACACTCGCAAATGGAAAGCGCAAACTAGAGGACCCTTGGATACGCCCGCACTAATTATTCGGTTAGTAAGGAGCCCATACTCCCACCTTTGGAAGCACGCTCGGTTCTTGGTTCGGTCGATAAGAACTCACACCTAGGCGGCCAGAATGAGACAAAACATCAACGACCTTGTTGGCAACTCATCCAAGCCTTTTATCAAATTAATTATTGACACAAGTATCCACCACTGTCCGAGCACTCCATCCACTTCACAAGTATGGAAATAATCAACGGACAACTCTAGCATTCGAGTAAGCATGGCTAAGCATATCTAAGCATGACATACAACAGATATGATTTATCTCAGGCCAACACTTCAATCTATGGTTCATAGGTGGGGAAACAGATAATGCTTCAGGGAACATGCAATTGATAGGATATTATATACACTGACCAAAACTTGTCACCAGAATCTAATGCAATAATATGGTGGACAAAATACTTGGGTAATATGAGATATGCCAAGAAGGTTAGGTTAGCTCTTGCCTTGCTGGTAGTACTGGTCGCGCTGGTTGTCAAGGTATTGTGGTGGAACCTCGACTCTAGAATCTACCGAAACACAAACAATACAAGAAAGGAATAAATAACACGAATACAATGTGCAATGCACAATCATGATGATATGGTCATATTATGCATTGAAATCATATTGGGCATCTCCCACAAGTTAAATGGAACCCCTAAAATAAATATTGCAATTAGCGGGTTAAAACTCCATCTTTAACTTAGTGATTTGCGTTATTTATCAAAACGTCCAGTACTGAAATATGGGTCCTAAATGCATGAAAATGACATTATTAGATAGACCTTGTTCCACTGATCGTTTTGGTACCTTGTTTGCAATTTTCCGATCAACGACGAATAAATGGTGATTTAAACGGTTATGCGATTTAAATCATTTTAACCATTTCGAAATTAACTGTGGGGACCCCGGACTAGCCTGTCCGAAATACCCTTGTGCCTACATCAGCGATCCCATGATCAGTGTGTCGCTGAGCACAATCAAACTGGTAATCAAGGAACATCCATAAATACCGAAGGAATATACTTACTTGATTGAAGTCATACTCTTCAATAGGTACTTGCAGCGGAAAATCACCATACAGCGTGGAGCCCAAGTCATTCGCCTTAACCCTACAGGCAACTGACTGGGAAGCGCCCTAGTTCGCATTGACGTCATTTCCTTCTCCTCCTTCAAGCTACTCTTCCTTAAAATCTGGCTAAGACAATAGCCAGGGACGAAACCATTATGAGTACAATGGGAATTGTACTCGCAAACTACCCCCGAAAGAGCATGCACTACCCTTTTCTTTTTTTGTTTACAGTTTGAGTAAAACTTTGTTTGCTTTGAAAACTCTAATCTTTATTGAAAAGAGAATGATAGACTTTTGTTCAATAAAACTTTGTCTGAAAACTCTATAACTTTGGTTGAAGTAAAATAAGAGAAATTTTATAACTTTTCATAAACCTTGTATATTTTTCAAAAATATCTATAGCATTTGTTAAAGAAAACGAAAAGAAGGCTTTAGATTCCTTTTTTTTTCCATAAAACTGTCTTTGTAAGGAGTTTTCTTTGAAAACATTTTTCCCGAAAAATAGCTGTTTGTTAAAATAAGAAGTCCCTTTTTAAAAACGTTTTTCCTGGAAAATCACCCTTTTGTTTATTTATCCAAAACTCCTCCTTTTTCCCGACCATGTCTCATCATGGTCCAATTATTTCCAACAACTCATACCAGCACATTGGCATAGTTGCATAAGGCATCCTTCACATCATTTTCTCTTTCAAATCTCAAACATTTTTCCAAAACTTGCACATAGGCCTAGTACAGCCTCCCAACTGTCCATATCCGAGGACTCGGCTATTCGAATAGTTTTTACCCTCTGCAGAGGTAGCACGCTTTTCCCACACCCATCCGGTGGCTCATCGTGTCTGCCACGTCCCGCCATACAAGGTGTATGCGAAGTTGAACCACCGGCCATAGCCTTTCCTTTGCTCATGCTAGTATAGGATCCTGCCCTTACGATTTCACCATTCCTTCAACACCTAGTACAGGATCCTCCGTCAAGGAACCTAGATGTAAGGACTCGTAGTTTTATCCGGCGGCCCAAAGGTAGACCTTCAATCCCTCAATCCCTCAGATTGCCGGGACCCGGGTCAGGGGTTAGAGTCGCCATGCTCATCCCCTCATGCATAACGGAGTCGTCTCCGTCGATGAGGTATCCAGTACTAACACGAGCAAATTATATGACTACGCCCGTTCCCATATTTGGGTAGATGTGGTCGCACAGGTTATCGGCTGGTCGTCATGGTACTAAGACACAATGTGCATTTTCCATAAACAACACCATTTATCACTTCTCCACTTCCATACCGACCATTCGGCATGTCAATCAAATAGGTACTTTAAAAAGGAGTTTGGAATAAACCATATTTTTTTCCCATACTATAATTTGAAAAGGAATTTTTTTCCACCCAATACTTCCATATAGGGTGTCAAAGTAATATACTTGTATTTTTGGAAAAGGGTTTTCAAAATCATAGCTTTGGTGGCAAAACCACTTAAGTCATTTATGCTCTTTATGGGTAAAACATGTAAATCAAAATAGACGTATATAAATGCAAGCTCAGTGAAGTAGCTTGCCTGCTTCCAGCATAATGTCTCTGGACTTGATACTCTTGATCAAAGAAATAAACTCCGGTGCTTATCCAATAAATCCTTTCCAAAGTTCACTCCGATAGCGTTTGCTTCTAGCGTCGTAAAAAGGAAAGAACATAATCAACATACAGTACAACACTCTAACAAACATCAAGCAATACTAACAAACAACAATCACGAGAGAAGATTATTATTTAACAATCAAGTTTGGCAATCACCACAGTACTCATGTTTATAAACATATGATTAAAGTTATGATTAAGCATCTTTATTTAAATAGGAAATACTTCAGACAAAAGTTAAGCTACCAACTCTTTTCTGTAATTCAAAATATCTCACCAATCTAAGGTAGAGACATTACTAGACACTCAAGCTAGCACTCAACTTGAATACAACCAAGTATACAAGCAAGGCAATTGTATCAATCACACAAAATAACTTACTCATAAAAATAAATAAGCAATGCATACCATTACTAAACTACTCAATCAAGCATCACAACCAATCTCATGCATCACACATAGCTACTGCACATACAAGGTGACACAAATTGGATTTAGTTTAATTTAATTTACCATTATTTATTTGTGTCTCAAAAATGGCAGAAACTAGGGTTTCATGGTTAATTGCATATCTTAAGTTCTGCTCATCACAAAAATGTGAACTAAAATTCTACTGATAGCTACTAATGTGTAGAAGACAACCCAATTGGATTTAACTCAATTTGAGTTATTAAACTCCCTGTATAAATGTTTTAATCCAGAAGGTTGGTTTCCTTCTTTTTGCTACAACTCAAGTTAATTTTACTCAAAAGTTAAATCCTTTTAGGGATAACTAGTATTGCTTAAATGTGAGCTAACAAAATTGGTTTGACCTCATTTGGATTAGTAGAGTATCAGAAACAAACAAGTTTAGGTTTTATACCTTCTGTGGCATTTTGATTATCATTATTTATTTATTAACCTAAATGGGGTGAAACCACTTTAGTGAGTTAGATAATTTCATAAGCTTTCCAGAACATTTTCATTTGCTATTTTTAGATTATTATATCTCGAGATATTGATTTTCAAATCTTAATCAATTTTCTGACAGAAGATCCACCTATTTAAGTTTTACAACTAACTGATTTGTCATTTTTATTTTGAATCAGGGAATTATCCAACAAGATCATGGCCTATATCTAGGTGAAGATGGCATGTTATACTAGCTACAACATTTTAGTTTTCTATTATTAGGCCTCTGGATAACATAGAAACTTGTATGGGAAGTGGCTATCCCTGTTATTTCATGTGGTGGAGCACACTGATTAGCTAACTTCCCTAGATGTTATCCTTTGCACAGAATTTATTTTGGGGTTCACATCACTTGGTCATGGCAGTACTCTAACCATACTAACATGACATGCCAATGCTAACATCTAAATAAATCTAGAATAATTGCTATGATCAGATCAAAATTCTAAGCAATATTCTGTTTTCAGAATTTTTCTGAAAACAGACAGAACATAGCTACTTTGCCTCATCTTTCCATTGAGGTAATCTAATTATTTTGGAAATATAAAACTTGCATGTGAATCTATGGAACTTTCTCTTTCTAACCATGGAAATATTTAAAATTTTGGTGAGGCAGATTTCTCAGAAAATGCATGCAAATGTAGCTACTTTAAACAGGTTTCAACACTTAGCAGATTTCTCAAATCTGGGCGGGAGACAACCTGGGCCGTTGATCTGGAATCCGACGGCTGCTGTGCATCTTCTATCCCAGGACGTCCAGAACGCCAGAATGGGCATGGATTCGACGGGGAGGAGCAGGTTCTCACCGTGGGGGCTGCGGGAGGTGATGCGGAGGGTGCGGGAGAGTTGAGGGTGCTTGGGGACGGTGGGGATGGCAGCAGGGAGGCGGTGGCGTCGTCGGAGAAGCTCCTCCGCGGCGGCACGGCGTGGTGGCCGTGCGGCTTGGGTCGAGCTCCGGCTGCTCCACTACGGTGGTTCTAGGGCAAGGGGGAGTGAGCGAGGGTGGAGTGGTGAAGTGTGGAGGCCTTGGGGTGCTTTTATAGCTCGGGGCGAGCTCGGGCTCGTGGCCGGCAGGGGAGAGGCGCGTGCGTGCATGGGCTGCGTGCGGGCGAGCTTGGTCGGCGTCGTGCGGGGCAAGGGAGGCAAGGGCGCGGTGCCTGCGGGTAGTGGGGTGGCGTGGGCGTGCCGTGGACGGTCGGGTGCGTCTCGGGCGGGTGTGTGTCGGCCGGGGTGGTCGCGGTAAGGTGCGCCCGCAAGGTGTTCGACGCCTGGTCGGCCGGCAGTCCACCGGCGAATGCGGCCAGGGGGAGGGGCCTGGCGTGATGGGGTCGAGTTGGGGAGCTTCAGGGTGGCAGGGGGCAGCTCCAGGACAAGGTGGTTGCTGGGTTTGGTGCCGGTTTGGAACAAGTGAGCATGGGGGTGGCCATCTCCATGCCATAGGTGTTCTAGGGTTGGGTTTAGGTCATGGGGATGCTTGGGCTTGTCCAGAACGTGCAAGGGGGTGCTGGGTGAGTGCTGGACATGAGGGAGACAAGATTAGGGCAAGAAATTAGGTTGCCATTGAATAAGAGGGTAGTGGTACCATTTTGCACTATGTGCCACTATTAGGCACCATTTGGGTTTAATTGCTAAAAGCAAATGGTGAGATGCAAGGGTGAAAAATGCTGGGGGAAAAAGTATGGGTGTTGGTAATTTTTGGTGCTATGATGGAATTTATTGGGTAAGTGCATCATAGCACATTTTGTGATTTGGGAAGATTAAAGAAACAAATAGGAATGTAAATTTAGATTTTTGAAATATATTTTGAAGAGGGAAAAGATATTAGAGCAAAGTGGGAGTGATTACTATGTCACCCCACTGATTTTTGGTTTAAAAGAAAATATTAATTTCTCGCTTGGAGAAATTTGTGTGGCACTTGTCCCATTATTTTATGTGTTGATGCTTTGCTTTTGTTTCTTTTCTTCTCTTCATAATTTTATTTAGCAAACACACGCATCCAAAGCACACAATACTCACATCACAATCATGACCACACAATTCAAACCACAAGAATTAATCATACCACCATTTCCATAAATAACAATATCGTCTTGTAAAAAAAATGATCACACTCAATTATGACAAGATGAGGTTTAAAGAAATGTCTCAACTCATAACTTAATTGTTTTCAAAAAAGGTTTGAGAAAGGAAATAGGTGGGGTAATATATTTCCCACTAGTGTTGTTTTCAAATGGGGTGGAAATCAGAGTTTATAAAATAGGAGTTGCATATACATGCAAAATATCAAGGTTGATAATTGGATAGGAGATATATATATAGGTCTCCATATTTTTGGGGAACACATAGTTTTGGGAAATCACTTTTACCTTCTCAATAATGGATGTTTTGGTTGTTGCCAAAATCAGACATCATTGAAATAGACTTTGGCCAAAATAAGATTGGAAAAGATATATGGAATATACTCTTGTCATAACATGATCATCAAAGTTTAATATGTTTTTACTTGGGCTGGTTCTTGGATTATTATTTACTAGTCAAACAACATAAACAACAAGTCACACAAGGTCAAACAGAGCAATATAAAGGAAAACACAATCAGTAGTGAAGTAATTTCAAAAAAAGTTTTTGTTGGTTCTGAATTTTGGGTCTTGTTAATTCTTATTATTAATTTGGGATGTTACATTAACATCAAAGGAAAATTTGTTTGCATGCTGTGATATTAATATAGGTAGATAGCATTTGCTTTGCTGGTCATTTTGGTATATCATTTGCAATTTTTGAAGTAATATTCGCCAAGTTATGATATTCCCAAAATTTGATTTAAATCTGCCATTTTCTTGAATTTTAATAAACAGCAAGTTAAAGGCTCATTATTGCATGGAAAATGGAACTAACATTTAGATGTTGTTTTCCTGAACATTTTAAGAGCTTAACCATAATTTTTGGACAAATATTCATAGAGTTATGGAATTTCCAAAATCAACATTATTTCTGCCATTTTAGTATTCAGCAAATAAAGGCAATTTATTTCGACCAATTAATTTAACCAATGGCACTAACAGATAGACATTTTAGTGCTGAGCATTTTGACATATTATTTGTAAATTTTGGACTTGTGGTTCAAAAGTTATGCAAATTCAAAGTTCATATCAATTTTCTGCCATTTGTTTTAATTCCAGATTTGTTGGCCGAAACGTTTTCTACTCGGGCCGGGCTAGCGACAGAGGCTGACCTGCGGGGCCCAAGCCACGCTGGCAAAGCCACGTCGGCCAGCGGCCCACCCGCAGGGTTGACTGGACGGAGGGCCACGACCGGCGCGAACGCGCGGTGGCCGGCGGCAAGCCGTGGACGGATCCGTCGCTGTGCGCCGATCTAGCCCTAACGGCGGCTACCAAAACGATCTACGCGTGGAGGCGACCTAGGTGGCGGTGGGGTGTGACCAAAAGGTCACCGGAACGACGGGCACGACGGCGACAGGCGGCGGCCGACGGAGACGAGCACGGATACTAGGAAATAGGGGGAGAGGAAGGGGACGGAGATGTCCTGGAGGGTCGCCTGCTCACCCTGAGCACGATGGAGAGCTCAGCGGAGGCGGAGGAGCTCGGACGGCGCCGGAATTGTGGCGGCGGTCATCGGTCGGAGGCGGTGAAGACGGTGATGGGGTCGTTGCATAGAAAACAAAATTTTTCCTACGAAACAAGCGGAAGAAACCCCAAGGATCTAGACCTACTAGATGGAGGTAGCGAAGATGAGATCCAATCTCTTACCCTTGAAGATCAACAAACGCGTTTTGTCGGTGCAGGGGTTGGCTAGTCGATCCCCGCAACTAGACTCATCTAGTTGCGAGGAGATGTATTTCCTCGAAGTCCAATTCGACGAGGTGCCACAAGGGGTAGCACCTCCGCGGTATCCACACGTACGGCTCGATGTAGATCTCCTCCTTCTTGATCCCGCAAGCAAGGTGGAGATGGCTAGATGGATCTCGGCACCACGACGGTTGTGGTGGCGTTGATGATGTAGATCTCCACGAGCATGGCTACGCCTAGCCAAGCACGAGGAGGAGAGGACCATGGCGCAGCAACCCTAGCAAGGTGAGGTGGTGCGCCAAGGTGGGGTGTGGAGGAGCATGGCGCGGCAGCCCTCCGGGGAGAGGTGGCACGGCAAGAGGTGGATCTAAGGAGGAGGCGGCGGCCAGGGAGGAGGAAACCTCTCAGGTTCAAGGGGCTGCGCCCCAGCCCTCCCCTCCTCCTTATATAGGCGTGAGGTGGCTGTGGGGGGCGCCCCAATCCCATCTAGGGCCGGCCAAGGGAGGGAACTTGCCCCCCAAGGCGCCTAAATTAGGGTTAGGGCTGCCCCCACCTTTGCCTTTGCCGCATGGGCCTTGGAGGGCTGGTGTGGCCAGCCCATGTGGGCTGCACCACGCCCCCTTGGTCCATGTGAGCCCTCCTAGGTTCGTGGCCCCCAAGGTGGGGCCCTCCGGAACCTTTCCGGAACCTTCTAGAACTTTCCGGTACCCTACCGGAATATTTCGGAACTTTTCCGATACCTCCGGAAACCACTTTCCTTATATGAATCTTATTCTCCGGACTCTTCCGGATCTCCTCGTGATGTCTAGGATCCCATCCGAGACTCCGAATCACCATTCGTTCATACCATCAAAAATCTCAAGCCCTAGCTACATCGAAGCTTTAAGTGTGTGACCCTACGGGTTCGAGAACATGCAGACATGATCAAATCAATAATCAATAGCGGGACCGGGATGCCCATATTGACTCCCACATATTCAACGAAGTTCTTTATCGATTGAACCACGATGCCGGAGATTCTTAATCTCATATACGATTCCCTTTGTCTCACCGATATTTAATTTGCCCGAGATTTGATCGTCGATATCTCCATATCTAGTTCTATCTCGTTACCTGGCAAATTCTCTTTACTCGTCCATAATATAGGATCTCCGTGATTAACACTTAATCACATGGTTGCAACCTTTCTGATGCTATATTACCGAGAGGGCCCAGAGATATCTTTTCCGTCACAAGGAAGGACAAATCCCAGTCTTGATTCATGTCACCCAACAAATACCATCGGAGATACCTGAAAGCCACCTTTATAATCACCCAGTTACGAAGTGACGTTTGATGTCCACAAAGTATTCCTCCGGTAAACGGGAGTGACATAATCTCATGGTCTAAGGAAACTATACTTGGCATACTAAAAGTGTTGGCAATGAAACTTGTGTGACACGATCAATTGCAACTCTTTATTATCGGGTCTTGTCCATCACATCATTACTCCTAATGATATGACTCCGTTATCAAGTGACTATAACAAGTCCATGGTTAGGAAACTCTAACCATCTCTTGACTAACGAACTAGTCCGGTAGAGGCTTACTAGGGACACCTGGTTGTTTATATTCCACACATGTATTATGTTTCCGGTTAATACAATTATAGCATGGATAATAAACTATTATCATAAACATGAATATGCTAATAAACCATTTTATTATTGCCTCTAGGGCATATTCCCAACAGTCTCCCACTTGCACTAGAGTCAATAATCTAGTTTACATTTTCTCGATCCAACACTCATGGTGTCTAACACTCATGGAGTCTCAGTGCTGATCATGTTTGCTCGTGGAAGAGGTTCTGTCCGTGTTCTGTACTATACAGTTCTTTATGTTCTTTGCAAAACGTCAATGTCACCTAATTTGACATTACTTTATCATCTCATGATAAACCTATTATCATCACATGATAATTCACATCATCACATGATGAATATAATATATTTGGTTAGAGAGTGAGATTTTCGTTTCCCATTATGCCTACATGACGTATGATCAGTCAAGAGAACTTTCACATAGCATGTGCACCCGGAACTCACTTAGTCTTGAAATAAAATTTCTCAAACCATAATATTATATCTTTTAATCCTTGAATTAATCATATACTCCTATATGTTGTAGACTCACAAATCGACAGTGCTATCATGTCACTTCGATATTTTCGATCATGCTTTCGCTGCGCTTCTGCTATCATGAGATCCCTAATCTAGTTTGGTTTTATGACTTCAACCAAGTCTACCAATCTCTAGATTCTATTATCTCAACTCCATGAAAAATGACTCCTCATTTAACATGTTCTTCTAACCAAGAACTTGGGTCACATATCGTCAAATACAAACACATGGTTCTTATATGTTTAGTCCTATGAACGATTCATAGCGAATTCTAACATATCCTCAACCATCATTTTGTACTGAGTTATCAACTCAATGTTTCACCTATTTCTCACAAGCAGATGAACCTTTCTTCTCTTGTTTTATTTTGAACTCCTTCAAAATCTTACTTAGGTTAAACATCATGACATAATGCTTTATCAAACATATCTATCCTCCATAGATACATCCATCTCCATGGATATTTGACGTTCAAACTAACTTCATAAGTTATGTGTTTGGTTCCTGACTTATTTACAACATTTATGAAATCTCCATTTCACTCAAACAAGATGTTGTAAACTCCCACTCAAATATACACCATACACATATTAAATTGTGAAACCACTTTGGCTCCCACTCAGAAATATGTTATCATTATATTTGACCATGATTTAACTAGCTCCCACTCAAACATATGTCACCACATATTTTGATTTTGGAAAAATAGTTTCTGCTCTGACTTAATATATGTCACCACATATTTTAATTAGATCACACTCGTGTATTTTCTCGATATTTTGGACACCTCCAAAATTCTTAATTAACTATTAATATCGAGAACTCTTTATACGAAACGCTAGTACTCTACTAGCTTTAAGTTTTATTTATTCTCTACAAAACACCTTTTGAGGAATAAATATGTGAAACATTACTTTCACAAAATCAAGCAACAATTACTTTGTGATTTAAACTTAACATCAAATGACTCTTAGTCACTTTCGTATTTAAGGTTTCTATTTCTTCTTTGTAGTTTCGTAGGTATGTCTTGTTTCTCAAACATGACAAGTAAATCATGAATATTATTTTGTAACCTGACAAAATTTTATATTCTTGAATCCTACTTTTCTTTAGACAAGCTAAACCGAAATTCAATGATCACCATCATCAATTCCTTTATGTGTCAAGTTTTAACCAACATAGCACTTTACATATGTGCCACTTGATACATAAACAAGCAAGGTTTTAGCTTTTCCATTCCATCAATTCTTTTATCAATGAAACCTTTTCACGATAAATCCACTAAAACATTTAACACAATCAACAATTGATTTGTCCCTTTTAGTCTCTCATTGTGGAATCTCTATTCATAGTCACATATGAATATACTACAAACTTTATTTGCAATAGTTTCTAATTATCTCATAATTAATGAAACCACTGTTTCACATAACTCATATGCGAAATGCAAATCATTAAATAGATCCTTATTTCTAAACAGAGTGTTTATCAAATAAATCTAAATGCTATTATCAAACCCCCGAAATAAAACCCTTCTTTGAGACCACACAATATCAAATAGTGTGTGATTACAATATCTTAGGACATATCAAACTCCTTTGAAATATTCTAAACATTGTAATTTGTGATAACACTTCTCACAAGTCCACATACTAACATATAACTCAAATATTTTGTCTCTTTTGATCAAATCATAAAGACTCAATTTTCTTGTTAACTTAATATCCTAAACTCCAGAAATTTATTTGATCTCATCAAATATCATAACTTGAATAAATACATATATTTACTCATATCACTTATGATGGAGCGCACAAAATAATGACATCCAACATTTGCTGAAAATACAACCAACACTTGTGCTTACTTTCGGCAATTCATGGCACTCTTCCAAAGGGTGGCATTTTAGTCATACTCCTTACAATAAGGCGCATTGATAAAAACATCAAAATGTTTATTCAATCTTTAGCACGACTAAAACAATTGTCATTATTAAGTTTTGGATATTTTAGTATGTCTTTTATTTTATAAATGTTCAACCAATTTATCATCTAGATTATAATAAGAATAATACACTTATAATCGAAACTTGTGATTTCCAAAAAGAATCACTCATGAAAATAGAACAACCATTGTCTTTAACATGAGTAACCGTCTCACATAAGCAAGACACACTAATTAAAATCACACTTAATTCGATTACAAAACTTATTCAAATCCTCTAATCCAAATGATAAATGTAGAGACAGATCGTTGCCAGCATCAACTCCTTGATTGCCACCATTCCGCAACGTCTTCCCATATCCTTTATGCAAATCTCAAGCAGCAGGTTCTGTTTTCATAAAACAGAATGAGTATCAAATACTTATCGGAACCGCCACAATTGCAATTTGGACTTAAACACTTATAACTTGTATATCAATATATACTTTCTGCATTGTCAACTTCTCTTGCTATGGGTTCCACTTTGACATGACGCAGCCGAGACACAAACTCATAGAAAGTGATCAAATCCCTTCCCATGACCTAGTCTCCGACACAATTCTTGAAGCTGGGGAGAAGCTAGCGTATCACCCCACTATCGCGAAACCGTCATTCATCTCGTGGTTCCAAACAAGCACTAGACGATGATGTATCTCATGCATTATCCTCAGGTGTTGTTCCAAGCAAGTGTTCTCTTCCATCTTGAGTGAAAGAAAATCGTTAGACATTCGAACCTTACAATTCTGACTTGTGCTAAAAACTATTTTTCAGCTCATCAACAATCTCCATTGCAATCAAGTTCTTGAATTGTCTACTTAGGTCAGAATTCATGAAGGTGCACATCATCCACTTGACTTTCAAGTAGGTGGTTCAAAACCACTCCATGTACTCTTCATCGCTTGCAGAAATATTTGGGTTTATCTCCTATTGGTTCTTCTAACATGTAGAGCTCATCATTGGTGTGTAGGACTTCTTTCAGGACGCAGGTACTACTCAACAAATTTGACCCATCGAGACGCAGTTTTTCAGCAACGAACTACCGTAGTCAACCATGATCTACAAGGATTTTTGCAAAGACATCTGGACTTTTGTTTATGATAATTTTAGTTCATCTTAATGAACTCCCACTAAACTCAACATCTCTCTGGTTGTTTAGTGACACACGATCCAAATCCACTACACCACAACCGATCATCACGTGAGGTGATGTAGCTTCAATGGTGAACATCGCCATGTTGATCATATCATCCATATGACTCGTGTTTAACCTTTCGGTTCTTGTGTTCCGAGGCCATGTCTGTACATGCTAGGCTCGTCAAGGAAACCGTAGTATTTTCGCGTGTGTAAATCTGGCTTACACCCGTTGTATGTGAACGTTGAATCTATCACACCCGATCATCACGTGGTGCTTCGAAACGAAGATCTTTGGCAACGGTGCATACTAGGGAGAACACATCTTGATATTAACATGAGAGATCACCTTATCATGCTACCGTCGCGATCACATCTAAGCATAACAATAAGGTGCATAAAAGGATTAACATCACATGCAATTCATAATTGTGATATGATATGGCCTTTCTTCTTGTGCTTTTGATCTCCATCTTCAAAGCACCGGCATGATCTCCATCATCACCGGCATGATCTCCATCATTGTGGCGCCATCACCATGGTTGTCCACCAACTATTGCGACTACAACTAATGCTACTCTTAGCAATAAAGTAAAGCAATTACATGGTGATTCAATGACACGCAGGTCACATAAAATAAAAGACAACCATATGGCTCCTGCCGGTTGCCGTACTCATCGACATGCAAGTCGTGAAAGATTACATACATGATCATTGCATACATTATCACAAATCACATATTGGCCATACCACATCACATGACCCCCTCTGCAAAAACAAGTTAGACGTCCTCTACTTTGTTTATGCAATTTTTACGTGGCTTGGGTCAACGAGATAGAACCGTTCTAATCTACGCAAAACCACAACGGTGATATAGTAGTTGCTTATTTACTCATCCTTTTGAAAGGCCTTCCATTGAAAATTGCATCTTCACTAAAGCAAGAGAAACAGACACCCGCCAGCCACTTATGCAAAACAAGTTGCATGTCAGTCGTGGAACCGGTCTCTCGTGCGTGGACGAGTAAGGTTGGTCCGGGCCGCTTCATCTCACAATACCGCAAAGACGCAAAGTGCACGCGAGAAGGTAGCAACATAAAATATCAACGCCCACAACACTTGTGTTCTAATCGCACCAACATCTACGAATAGATCTAGGCTCTGATACCACTGATGGGGTCGTTGCATAGAAAACAAAATTTTTCCTACGAAACAAGCGGAAGAAACCCCAAGGATCTAGACCTACTAGATGGAGGTAGCGAAGATGAGATCCAATCTCTTACCCTTGAAGATCAACAAACGCGTTTTGTCGGTGCAGGGGTTGGCTAGTCGATCCCCGCAACTAGACTCATCTAGTTGCGAGGAGATGTATTTCCTCGAAGTCCAATTCGACGAGGTGCCACAAGGGGTAGCACCTCCGCGGTATCCACACGTACGGCTCGATGTAGATCTCCTCCTTCTTGATCCCGCAAGCAAGGTGGAGATGGCTAGATGGATCTCGGCACCACGACGGTTGTGGTGGCGTTGATGATGTAGATCTCCACGAGCATGGCTACGCCTAGCCAAGCACGAGGAGGAGAGGACCATGGCGCAGCAACCCTAGCAAGGTGAGGTGGTGCGCCAAGGTGGGGTGTGGAGGAGCATGGCGCGGCAGCCCTCCGGGGAGAGGTGGCACGGCAAGAGGTGGATCTAAGGAGGAGGCGGCGGCCAGGGAGGAGGAAACCTCTCAGGTTCAAGGGGCTGCGCCCCAGCCCTCCCCTCCTCCTTATATAGGCGTGAGGTGGCTGTGGGGGGCGCCCCAATCCCATCTAGGGCCGGCCAAGGGAGGGAACTTGCCCCCCAAGGCGCCTAAATTAGGGTTAGGGCTGCCCCCACCTTTGCCTTTGCCGCATGGGCCTTGGAGGGCTGGTGTGGCCAGCCCATGTGGGCTGCACCACGCCCCCTTGGTCCATGTGAGCCCTCCTAGGTTCGTGGCCCCCAAGGTGGGGCCCTCCGGAACCTTTCCGGAACCTTCTAGAACTTTCCGGTACCCTACCGGAATATTTCGGAACTTTTCCGATACCTCCGGAAACCACTTTCCTTATATGAATCTTATTCTCCGGACTCTTCCGGATCTCCTCGTGATGTCTAGGATCCCATCCGAGACTCCGAATCACCATTCGTTCATACCATCAAAAATCTCAAGCCCTAGCTACATCGAAGCTTTAAGTGTGTGACCCTACGGGTTCGAGAACATGCAGACATGATCAAATCAATAATCAATAGTGGGACCGGGATGCCCATATTGACTCCCACATATTCAACGAAGTTCTTTATCGATTGAACCACGATGCCGGAGATTCTTAATCTCATATACGATTCCCTTTGTCTCACCGATATTTAATTTGCCCGAGATTTGATCGTCGATATCTCCATATCTAGTTCTATCTCGTTACCTGGCAAATTCTCTTTACTCGTCCATAATATAGGATCTCCGTGATTAACACTTAATCACATGGTTGCAACCTTTCTGATGCTATATTACCGAGAGGGCCCAGAGATATCTTTTCCGTCACAAGGAAGGACAAATCCCAGTCTTGATTCATGTCACCCAACAAATACCATCGGAGATACCTGAAAGCCACCTTTATAATCACCCAGTTACGAAGTGACGTTTGATGTCCACAAAGTATTCCTCCGGTAAACGGGAGTGACATAATCTCATGGTCTAAGGAAACTATACTTGGCATACTAAAAGTGTTGGCAATGAAACTTGTGTGACACGATCAATTGCAACTCTTTATTATCGGGTCTTGTCCATCACATCATTACTCCTAATGATATGACTCCGTTATCAAGTGACTATAACAAGTCCATGGTTAGGAAACTCTAACCATCTCTTGACTAACGAACTAGTCCGGTAGAGGCTTACTAGGGACACCTGGTTGTTTATATTCCACACATGTATTATGTTTCCGGTTAATACAATTATAGCATGGATAATAAACTATTATCATAAACATGAATATGCTAATAAACCATTTTATTATTGCCTCTAGGGCATATTCCCAACAGACGGAGATCAACGTGTCGATGTAGGGTTCCCGAGATCGATTCCTTCGGCTTGCAGGTAGAAGGCGACGATGCGGAGCTCGTGGTGCTCTTCGATCTGCTCGGGGATGCTCCAATCAACAGCGGCGCGGCGGCGGGCTCGAGCTAGGTCACGGGCATGGCGGCGAGCGCTAGGGTTTCCTGCAGCAGGGGAAAAAGGAGGGGGAGGAGGAGCAAGTGGTCGAGGAGGTCGTCTTATGCCTCCAGGGGGGCCAGGGGAGCGAGGAGGAGGCAGGGGCGGCCAGGGCGACACGGCGGCAAGCGGCAGCAGTGTTTCCCCTGTGGCGCCAGGAAGAAGGAGAGAGAGAGAGAGGCTGACTGGTGGGTCCCCCCTGTTAGGGATCTATTCATTTATGTTTTTCCAGAATTTCCAGTAGCATTTTGTATTTAATTAAGGCATTTAAACAGTTTCAAAAATTCTGGAAAAATTCACAGAGGCTCCCCATAACATTTAGCACCTCCAAAAAAATTGGTGTGGCCAAATTAAAAGTTTTGAGAAACATTTATTCATAGGGTTTGAATAAGGCAAAATTTAATAATTGCCAAAATGTATTTATTTGGAGTACTTTGGCATTTCCAAAAATAGTGAATTTAATCATGGAGGCTCCCAATACAATAATGAAGCTCCCCATGATTTTAGTTTGAATTTTTGGAAAGGTTTGACTTGGGTTCAAAAATAGGAATTGGTTTAACTCAAATTTGAAGTCCCAATTCATTTAATTGTTTGGTGAAATTTGACTTTGCCCAAATCATTATGAAATGCATTCTTGGAACTTCCTGGACAATTATGTAAGTTCAAGAATATTTTGTTTTGACAAGTTGAGCAAATGCATTTGGTTTGGGAATTTTGGGAGTGCTTGCTCCCTCTTAAAGATTTCCATGGTTTGCAATATTTAATTTGGCAATTTAAATATGTATGCCATGATGCAATGCAAAGAAAAAAGTGAAAATTTGGCCCATATTTTAGGGTACCAAATCTGGGCTGTTACAGCTGGCGCTTCTCTGTAGCCTGCTGAAGAGCCTTGGGTGCGAGACAGGTGGGGTGCATCTCATTGCCACCTTCTTCAGGCTTCGGGTGCAGCCGCTCTGCGCTCGCGTCCACCCGATGTGGGCACTTGAGCACGGCAATGAACTCGACGATGGCGAAGTTGAGTCGAAGGTGAGGAGCATCACCAGTCTCCGAGCCGCCGATCCGTGCAACGTCAAGTGCCCGGCCCGGCCGTATGGGCCGAACAACCCTGTGCCTGAGGTAAGCTTCCTTTTGTTTGCTTCTGCTAAAATCTTCTTTTGTCTGACCCGAATTTTTTTGACAGGGTCGTTCCATCTTTGTCAGCCTTCCTCCGTTGATGGAGAATGGACCTCACGAAGAGGCAGAGTTCCCTGAGGATGAAGAGGTTGATGACGATGAAGTTCTTTCCGCCACTTCTCGGAGTGAAACCTTGGAGGAGGATGACGAGGATGAGGAGCCGCTGCTGAAGCGGCAGAAGTGAAAGAGTGGCGAGTCTGCTTCGGCTTCGTCACCCGCAAAGCAGGTGGAGGTGGAGAACGTGGACGAGGCGAGCGGGTCGTCCTCGGGTGCCAGGCACACGAGCGACCCGACGGAGCCTTTGGTCGTGCCTCCCCTCAGCTCTGCACCGCCGACTGGATTCGCGAGGATGTCCTCCGTTTCCCTGGGCAGCGAAGATGATCTGGACGTTACCAGGTTAGTCTTGCAACCGACACCTTGTTTTTTGCCGAGTGTGCTTTTTTGCCTTGCGAGTACTTGAATTGATCCCTCTTGTCACAGCGACCGTACTGGCGCTGTTGGTTCTTCGCCTCCAGAGATGGAGCACACTTCTGCTCCCGTGTTCGAGCAGACTACGAAGACGACCGAAGAAGAGCCGCAGGCGGGTGACGCTTCGACCTTGAAAGCTTCGACCTCCTCCGTGCCAGAGAAAGCTGCTGATGCGACCTCGGTGGACGCTGGGTTGCTTGAGCATGTAAGTGTCCCTTAACTTAGTCTGCAAGATCTGTATCGGGTGCGCGAACAGCGCTCCCGATGGCAGTAGCCCCCGAAGATGTGCGTGACTAGGATAGTCGGGCGCAGATTGATGTCTTGTAGAGTTGGCCGCTAGGAAAAACCGTTCTCAGTCGGAATCTGCGATGTAGACTCCTTTATTTTAAGATTCTTCTACTTTTGGTCTTGGTCTGTAATGAACCATATAGTTTGCGGGTCTTCTGGCCGCAAACATGCTGATGTTGAAATGTGAACTTGTGCCTTCGAGTCTTCTGTCATATTTATGCTAGAATGAATGTGCTCTTTTCCTTGCTTGACACTGTCGAACTTGGCAGTCTGAGATGGGCGAGGCTCCTGAGGTCGCTGGAACTACTGGTGCGGGTGAGGATGAGGACACCTCTTTGGCTGCACCCACTCGCCATCGTCGTCGAGCTTCTCCAGCCCATGTACGAAGCGTGAATGATCAACGAGTGTTCACCTACATGAGGAACAAGGTTGTTGAGCTCGAGTCGAAGCTGAAGGTTGCCGAGTTGGAGTTGGAGCGCTTGAAGTCACGGCCCGCTGCGCCGTTCTCCCAGCGTGAGGAATTCCTTCTTGGCCAGATAGACTTGATCAGTCGACAGCTGCAAGGTTGGGCTTCTAGCGCTTTGCTTTGGCTTCTTTATGCTTCCACTGTTCTAAGTGTTGGGTCTTGATGCAGATGTGAATTCTGACTGGAAGGCCGAGCAGAGTCGAGTGGACGAGCGGGTGGAAAGGGAGGCCGCCAATGACTCACCTGAAGTGCGTATGTTTTGGTCGAACAAATCCCAAGGCAGTGTACTGGCTAGAATGTTGGATCGCACCTGGCGGGCTGCTTTGCTCCTGGAAGGTTGTAGAAAGACCCTCTTGCAGGTCAACAAGGTGTACTTTCCGCACAACGAGCAGCCTAATGGACTGGCTGCGCTGCTCGAGAGATTCCGCGAAGGCAAGGCATTGAAGGAAGTCGTGCACACCCAGCTTGTTGGCGGGGCGAACGTGGCGCTGGCGTACGTTCGAATGCACCGGCCTCATCTTCCCTTGGACAAGGTGCTTGACGGCTTGCCTGGAACAGATGACTACGCCGATACCCTTGCGGCTGCGCGTTAGATGATTCAACAGGTCCAGAGCTTCAGTGAGCAACTTGTAGGGCCACTCGATGCGCCAAAGGATGAGCATGTAGAGTAAGACTACCAGACTACTGTTGTGAAGCATTAGTTTGTAAAAGATATTTTTCCCCAAGTGGGAGCATGAGTGTATGTATGCCGAGGTGGGGGTAACCTCCGAGTGAGTAAATTGCATCTTGTAGACCTCCGTAAACCTGTATGGCGCAGCCCCGAGCGGATCGAGTGCGGCCAAGGTGTGTCGAGTCAGGCCTGTGCGGTGCAGCCCCCGAGTGCTTCGAGTGCGGCCGAGGCTTTTTTGTGTTAGACCTGTGCGGCGCAGCCCCCGAGTGATTCGATTGGCGATTAGGTTGACTTAGACCTATACGGCGCAGCCCCCGAGTGGTTCGGGTGGCGGCCGAGGATTTTTCGAGTTAGACCTGTATGGCGCAGCCCCCGAGTGCGTCGGGTGGTGACATAGGTTGACTTAGACCTGTACAGCGCAGTCCCCAAGTGGTTCGGGTGGCGGCCGAGGATTTTCGGGGTTGGACCTGTATGGCGCAGCCCCCGAGTGGTTCGGGTGGCGGCCTAGGTTGACTTAGACCTGTGCGGCGCAGCCCCCGAGTGATTCGGGTGGCGGCCGAGGATTTTGGGGTTGGACCTGTATGGCGCAGCCCCCGAGTGGTTCGGGTGGCGGCCTAGGTTGACTTAGACCTGTGCGGCGCAGCCCCCGAGTGGTTCGGGTGGCGGCCGAGGATTTTAGGGTTGGACCTGTATGGCGCAGCCCCCGAGTGGTTCGGGTGGCGGCCTAGGTTTTGTCTTAGACCTGTGCAGCGCGGCCCCGAGTGGTTCGGGTGGCGCCGAGGATTTTCGAGTTGACCTGTATGGCGCAGCCCCTGAGTGCATCAAGTGGCGGCCTAGGTTTATGTTGCTTGCTGACAAAAGTAGAGGGGAGAGCTTGTTCCTCAAATCACTTTATTGATTTTTGCGAGCAGGTCGCCTCATTAAAACCCTTCCAGTCCCCTCGGGTACCCTGGCGAGGGAAAGAGTACGTCTGAAACTGCCGCTTCTTGACATTGTACTGTTACAAATTGGGGTCGATCAGGCGTAGAAGCGGCGCAGTTGCGGAACGTTCCACGGGTAGTTGCAGACTGCCCCCGTCTTCGAGTCCTTCAGGCGGTAAGCTCCGCTGCCGATTGCCTCTGTCACGATGTATGGACCCTCCCACGGGGAGGCAAGTTTGTGCACCTTCTTCTGCTTGAGACGGAGGACAAGATCACCAGGGACGAACGCTCTGGGCCGCAGTCGCCGCCCGTGATAGTTGCGCAAGTCTTGCTGATACACGGCTGTGCGGGTAAGGGCGATGTCGCGTGCTTCGTCCAGGGTGTCCATGTCATCTTCGAGTGCTTCTTCTGCATCAGACTCATCGTAGGCCACCACTCGGGGGCATCAAACTTGATATCGCACGGCAGGACTGCTTCAGCGCCGTACACCATGAAGAATGGCGTATACTGGGTAGATCTGTTTGGCGTGGTACGCAGACTCCACAGCATTGATGGCAGCTCTTCGACCCAGGCACCTGCAGCGCGCCTCAATGGTACTTACAGGCGCCTCTTTATGCCCTTGCAGACTAGGCCATTGGCTTTCTCGACTTGTCCGTTGGACTGCGGGTGCGAGACAGATGCGTAGTTGAGCTTGATGCCTTGGTCAGAGCAGAAGTCCTTAAATTCTTCGGCTATGAAGTTCGAGCCGTTGTCGGTGATGATGCTGTGTGGCACGCCGAACCTGAAGATGATCGACCTGATGAAGTTAACTGCCGAGGAGGCAGTCGAACTTGTGATGGGCGCGGCTTCGATCCACTTCATGAACTTGTCGACTGCCACCAGGAGATGAGTGTGTCCGCCCGGAGAAGACTTCTTGAGTGGACCCACCATGTCGAGCCCCCATTGAGCGAAGGGCCATGCGAGTGGTATGGTCTTCAGTGCTGATGCTGGTGCGTGCGGCTTGTTGGTGAACTCCTGGCAGCCGATGCATTTGCTCACAAGTTCTTCTGCGTCTTGCATTGCGGTGGGCCAGTAGAACCCTGCTCGTAGGGCTTTGGCCACCAAGGCTCGACTGCTGGCGTGGTGTCCACAGATTCCGGTGTGGATCTCGAGTAAGATGGCTTGACCGTCGACTGGGTCAATGCACCTTTGGAGGACTCCTGAGATGCTTCGCTTGTAGAGTTCCCCGTTGATGACGGTGAAGCTCTTTGAGTGGCGGATGACGCGCTTGGCTTCGACTGGGTTCGTTGGCACTTTCTGATGCAATATGTAGGCCAGGTACGGGCTTGTCCATGTGGGTTCGGCCAGCATTACCTCCATGGGTTCCTTCTCCGTGCAGGTCGGAGCTTGATGGAGCGTTGCGTGATGCACTCGAGGAAGACTCCGGGTGGCACCGGTGCTTTGTCTGAGCCGAGGTTGGCGAGGGTGTCGGCTTCCTCGTTGCTCTCGCGGCCGATGTGCCGCAGCTCGCAGCCGTCGAAGGTGCCTTCCAACTGGTTGTATAGGTCCCTGTAGGCTATCATGTTGTCGGCGATGGCGTCACATTGCTTCATGGTTTGCTGCACGACAAGGTAGGAATCTCCGTAGATCATGAGGTGAGTTGCGCCGCAATTTTTGGCCATCCGCATGCCGTGGATTAGGGCTTCGTACTCTGCCTCGTTGTTGGAGGGTGTTGGGAAGTCCATCTGCAGTACATACTTCAGTTTGTCGCCTTTGGGTGAGATGAGGACGACTCCCGCCCCTGCTGATCTGAACTTCTTGGACCCATCGAAGTACATTGTCCATGCGTTGGACAAGTCGGGTATGTCTGGCAGCTGGGCCTCTATCCACTCTGTGGTGAACTCTGGAAGAACTTGAGCCTTGATTGCCTTCGGGTGCGCATACTTCAGCCCCCAGGGTCCCAACTCAACAACCCACTTGGCGACTCGTCCTGTCGCGGCTTGGTTGGTGAGGATGTCGGAGAGCCCAGAGGAGCTTACCACCGTGATGGGGTGCTCGGAGAAGTAGTGGACAACCTTCCTTGATGTCATGAAGACTCCGTAAGCTAGCTTCTGGTAGTGCGGGTACCGCTGCTTGGACAAGGTTAGCACCTCGCTGAGGAAGTAGATAGGCCGCTGAACAGGGTGACTGTGCCCTTCTTCTTCTCGTTCGACTACGAGTACCGTGCTGACCACTCTGTTCATGGCTGACACGTAGAGGTACAGCGGCTTGTTCTCCAGTGGCGCCACCAGTACTGGAGGAGTCGTGAGGGTTTTCTTGAGCTTGTCGAACGCGTCTTGCGCTTCCTCTATCCACTCGAATTTATCCGTCTTTTTCATCAGTTGGTAGAAAGGCAGGGCCATTTCTCCCAACTTACTAATGAACCGGCTGAGAGCTGCGACTCGGCCGGCTAGGCGTTGCACTTCATGAAGCTTGGTTGGTGCTGGCATTGCGAGTATGTTATGTACCTTCTCAGGGTTGGCTTCAATTCCTCTTGCAGAGATGAGGTACCCGAGCAGTTCTCCGGCTGGCACGCCGAAAACACACTTGTCCGGATTCAGCTTGATCTGATACTCATTGAGTGCGGCGAAGACTTTGCGGAGGTCAGCGATTAAACTGTCCTCCGTTCGAGTGGTGACAACTATGTCGTCGACGTAGACTTGGACGATCTGTCCTATTAGCTCCTTCAGGCAGGCTTGCATCGTGCGCTGGTATGTGGCTCCAGCGTTCTTCAACCCGAAGGGCATCATCTGGTAGCAGAACACACCATGGGGTGTGATGAATGCAGTTTTCTCTTCATCCTCGACTTTCATCCTGATCTGCTGGTACCCGGAGTAGGCGTCCAGGAAGGATAGGCGCGCACAGCTTGCAGTCGAGTCGATGATCTGGTCTATCCGCGGAAGCGGGAAGTGGTCCTTGGGGCAGCACTTGTTAATGGCGGTGAAGTCGACGCACATGCGGAGTGTCTTCGTCTTCTTCTTCTCCACCAGGACCGGGTTCGCTACCCAGTCCGAGTCCTTGATCTCTCGGATGAATCCGGCGTGGAGCAGCCGGTCGATCTCCTTGCTGATGGCGTCTCGCTTGGGACCCGAAAAGCGTCGCATGGTCTGCTTGACGGGTCTGGCGTCCTTGTGGACGCGTAAGAAGTGCTCGGCGAGTTCCCTGGGTATGCCTGGCATGTCAGAAGGTTGCCAGGCGAAGATCTCCCAGTTCTCACGTAGAAACTCGATGAGCGCGCCTTCCTATGCGATAGGCAGGCTTGTCGACACCTTGACTGTCTTGCTGGCGTCCGTCGGGTGGACTTGATGGGTTCTTGTGTCGTCAGTCGTGTTGAATGTGGAGCCCTTGGCTGGGTTCTTGGATGGCGGGAAGATGGTCTTGTCATTGTCGACTGCCATCAGCGCAAGGTGCTCCTCCATTTCGAAGAACTCAGAGATCTTGCTGAATTCGCGGTCGCAGCTGTTGGAGCGGTCGAAGTCGCCGTGCACCGTGATGACGCCCTTGGGTCCAGGCATCTTGAGCATAAGGTAAGCGTAGTGAGGAATCGCCATGAATCTGGCAAAGGTTGGGCGCCCAAGTATCGCATGGTACTGCGACTTCCAGTCGACTACCTCGAAGTCGATCGCCTCCCTATGGAAGTTGTCGGGTGTGCCAAAGATGACGTCGAGTGTGATTGTTCCCATGGGCGTGACTGCTTGCCCTGGTACTATGCCATGGAAGGTGGTCTCTGATGGCGTCAAGTTTGTTGTTGGCCTGTTCATCCTTCTGAGGGTGTCGGCGAAGATAATGTTGATGCCGCTGCCTCCGTCCATGAACACCTTTTTCAAGGTGTAATCCCCGATCAGAGCTTCGACTATCAGAGCGGCGTACCCGGGTCGTGGTACCGCAGGCGGATGATCTGCTCTGGAGAACGTGATCGGTGTCTCTGACCCTCTCAGGTATTCGGGTACTGCAGGTGGACAGGTGACAGCCTGGTAGACTTGGCGGGTGATGATCTTCTGGGTCCTGTTTGAAGGGCGCCCTTTCTGTATCATGTTGAGCTGTCCGCGTGCCGCTGGATATGCGTCAGGGGCTTCTTGCTACGGCTGCTGCTGCTGATAGAAAGCTCCCGCTGCCTGTGCTGGATTAGCGACTGTGGGTGTGGGTGCGGGTGCTGCTTGGAGAGCCAGCTGCGCGACTGGCTGCGCTACAGGTGCTGCCTGGGAAGCCAACTGCGTGGCTTGCGGAGCGACTATCTTCTGCATTGCCTGGTATATCCTGCGTGCCTTTTTGCAGTCCTTCAACAGGTGGCGGGATCCCCATTTACCCGTTTCCGGGTTCCTGAACATATGGTGCTTGCAGGGTTGCTCCAGTTCTTCCTCCGGAGTCAGCGTGCGCCTCTGCCAATCTCGTTTGCGGCTCCCGTCGCCACGGTAGGTGCTGCCACCGCTTCGGTTGAATTGCCCTTGACTGTAGTGGCGACTGTTGTCGCGTGCTTCATCCTCGCGGGGGGTTTCGAATCCCGCCGCTACTAACTCTATTGAGTCATTGCCGTGGTAACGCGGCTTCTTCTTCTGGCGTCCTTCCCGCCAGTTGCTTGGTCCGGTCTCGTCTCTTGGGGAGTAGCGTGAAGTATCACGGACCGAGTCCTCTCCGTCTGCCCACTGGTTGGCTATCTTCATGAGGTCAATCATGTTTCTCGGCCGGAGCCTACCAAATTCCTCGCGGAGGTCGCGGCGATAGACGCCGTGCATGAAAGCATCCATCACTCGGTCTTCCGAGGTAGCTTCCATGGTGTTGCGGAGCAGGGTCCATCGCTGGATGTACGACCGGAGCGGCTCGTCCCGTCCTTGCTTGCATGCTTGGAGCTCGACGAAAGTTGTCGGCCTTGAGTACGTCCCCAGGAAGCTCTTGACGAAGGCATCCGCGAACTCGTCCCACGTGCTGAAGGCGTCCTTGGGTTGAGTGTTGAGCCACCCGCGTGCAGATCTTGTGAGCATCAGCTGGATATACTGCATGGCTGTAGTCGAAGTACCGCCCTGGCAACTGCAGGCTATGAGGTAGTCCTCCAGCCAGTCTCTCGGGTCCTGCTTTCCGTCGTACTTGACCGCTTCTGCCGTGAGCTTGAAGCCCTTGGGCATTCTTGTGTCGCGGATGTTGAAGCTGAAGCATGGGCCGCCGCGTGGCTCGAAGTCGCTATCGTCGTGGTCGTCAGCATTGGGTGTGCTGACAATCCGCTGGGTGTGGTTGCGGTCTACCGTCCTCTGTGTGATGACGTTGCGGAGGTCTTCGCCTGGCTGCGGCTGTCACGGCTGTCTTGGAGCTGGGCCTGCGAGCGCTGCGGGTTCGCGGTCGCGGCGACCCCGATTTTCTTGCGCCCTTTCTGTTGGCGCCTTGTTCGCCAGAGCCTCTTCAACTGCCTTGATGGACATGATTTGTTGCTTGTGGAGGAGAGCACGGGCGTCACCCTCAGGCGGCTGCGTTAGTCGCAGGTATGTTTCGACTGCCATGAGGGCAGCTCCGGGTGTTTTGGGGACGGGTATCCCATCCGCGTCTTCAGTCATGTATGACGACTCGAGGTTGCGGGTGATTCCGGCGCGTTCGGCCTCTGTCATCCGGGGCACGCGGACCCTGTGGCGCCTTGCTCCTTGCGAGACCTCTGTCGAGGCCGCAGTGAATGAATAAGCGGCCCTCCTGGCACTCGCCGCATCGGCTTCCTCCTTGCGTCGGAGTAGCTCGGCCTTCTCTGCGCGAAGTCGTTCGCCTTCCTTCCACAGCAGGTACTGGACCGCCAGAAGGTCCTCTCGGGGTGCGTCTGGTGGGGGGTACGTGCCCTCCTCAACGTGCTTTAGGGCTCTGATTGCCATGTCGCGGGTGATGGTGAGTCGCGTCACCTGGTCCGGCATGACCGCCTCTAGTGGATATGCGGGTTCGTCGCCGTTGGCCCGCGACGGGCCGGCCATGTAGACTTGCGCGGGGTAGATCCGGGGAGTGGGGCTGATGCTTCCACTGCTGCTTCCGTCGTCCGAGCCGTGCTCGGAGTCGAAAATGGCTGCAACGTGGTGGGTACCACAGTCGCCATTGAGGCTCTTCCCGTAGAGTTTCGCGACCTTCACCATGGACGCGAGGAGTGGAGTCGCTGTCGTCGGCGCGGGTGCGATTGGCTTGCGGATGATCTCGCGGCGCGAAGCCGTGGCTGACGTAGTCGGAGTCGATGTAGATCTTGGCCTTGCCCGCGACGCGATCGAGGTAGTCGAAGTAGACTTGATCCGCGCAGGGGTCGCAGCCGATGCGATCTCCTTGGCAGCCGGAGATGCAGGTGTCGTGGTCGCGTTGGGCGCGATCTTTGCCATGGAGGCAGTTGGTGCAGTCGAGACGAGCGCGATCTTTGTGGCAGTCGAAGATGCGATCGCCGCAGTTGCGGTAGATGCGATCATGGCAGGTGATGACGTGGTCGTCGTAGTGGTGGCAGATGCAATCTTCGCGGCAGTCGAAGACGCGATCGCTGCATTCGCAGCAGATGCGATCTCCACGGCAGGTGAAGGTGTGGTTGATGTAGTTGATGCAGATGCGGGTGTCGTCTCCGCGCGTAGCTCGGCCACCGTAGATCGGAGTGTTCCGTAGCTGTTTATGAGGTAGTGCATGGTACCAAAGGTGATCCACATACCTTCACACAGTTCAGCGTACGCCGAGCGATGAGCCGGCGGGTGGCTGACGTACTCGAGGGAGCCGAACCAGATTGGCTCCCTGGTGCAGGCGTCGGTCTTCAAGGTTGATGGAGCCGGTGCGACCATGGTTCCAACGCTCGTTCTTTCCCACAGACGGCGCCAATTGACGAGGTTGGGACTCGGCAAATCCCTGGGTCGAGTACCCCGGGTTGATTGAGGGGGAGAGAGATGAGCGCTGGCGATCACGACGGCTAACAGGCAATGCGTTTACCCAGGTTCAGGCTCCCGGAGGATAACACCCTACTTCCTGCTTGTTTAGTATTGATGTTGAGCGTGGCTACAATGGCGAGATGGCGATCTCGCTAGGGTTTGAGATGGCGGCTATGAGTTGAAGTTAAGTTACCCTAGACGGGGGACCCTCCCAGCCTTTATATGATAGGCTGGGTCTCGGGTGAACGGTGCCGATGGCACTTACAGGACGATCAGGGCTGATGACCTAACGTCGACTATCTTGGGCCGTACGTCGTCCTTCTTGGGCCTTCCTTGGACCCTCGCCATAGGGTTGATGGACTTGGCGTGACCCAGGTATCACCACCGTGGGGTAGTCAAAGAGTAACCCCACGACACAGACCATTCTGTAAACCTCACCTGACAAAAAAGTGCTTTGCTACAGAAAGGGATACATCGGCACCAGACCCCCAAAGTTTTGGGATTTAAATAATTTAGGAAAAAACGCAGACATATACGAGTGTTGTTTTCAGATGTTTCACCACCACCCTTTGGACAGCTATTGTGTTTGTTAAACCAAATTGATGTCAATATGGGTTTCTAAGAAATAATATAACAGTTTGTGTTTGCTACAACACATTATGCTAGAGTTTTGGTTTGGCTGGCAAATATTGAATAAATATCATTTTTATAGACTTAAATAGCGCCCACATGATGTACATAACTAGAAAATCAGTGACATGATTGATATATTATCTGGTTTATAGCTCATACAGGACTCGATACCAATAGTGCCTCAAGACCAAGTCAGTTAACTTATTATAAAATGGTGCAACCTAACGCCCATACCCAGTTAACACTACTACTCTAAAACACCCAACATGTTCATTGCAGTTTACTTGTATTGTACATACGAAATAGATCAAATCACTGACGGGAAAATAACATGCACATTTCAAACTGCTTAAGTAGAGGCACTTGTAAAACGTGTGCTCTTAATATTTTTCACAGTATTATGTAAGATGTAATTAATATGCTTGAGAACATGGATCACTAATAATATGTGCAAAAGGAACAGATGTCTACTGCACTCGTGCTAGGGATATTGATCATTACCAAACCTGTAGGACAAAATCCCCCATGTACATCGTTCAACTCATTAATGGAGCAGAAAGTACAAAACCACTATATCGCCTCACATTAGATATTCGACCAACTCACCCCCACCCTCTGTCTCGCACACATCCAACGGGAAACACTACAAGAACCCACCGAGACTGCACATAGCCAGCGGCACATTGGACACGGTCGAGACGGGAAAAAACTCCAGCGTAATAAAATTCGAATGGGCTGACATGGCTCGTGCTCTGCGTAGTTATAATGTCGCACATTCAACCGAGACTAGCGAAATGTGCTTGGAGAAATTTGCACAAGAACAGGTCTCCGCCCCCAAAATTCATGCTAGACCCAGAGTTGGCGCTGCTGCTGGTATTGCTCTTAGGTTAATTACCCCCAAATGTTGATAGAAAACATTTATCCCAAAAACTGTTAGGGATTTCATTCACCGAGGGACCCAAGTCGTGGTCGATTGCTGAGGTCAAGAAGATGGGGATCAGAACCTCCTCCTTGTGCGTGATGAAGCGGCCCCGGCCGTGCAGAAAGGACCGTATCTGCCCGAGGATCCTCTCCGCCGCGTCCGCTGGCTCATCATCCTCCTCGATGTCGCGCTCGACGCCTTCCGCCTCTACGTGCGCGCCAGGCGCGGGTGCATCCACCGCCGACTCCCCACTCGCCGCGCCCGCGCCGGTGTCGCTGCTGCGAGAGCGAGGGGTAGTAGGACGCGGCCCGCCGCCCTGAAGCGGAGCCAGCTGCAGCGCGTAGCCCCTGCCCCCCTCCTCGCCAAGATCGCGCAGCACCAGGACGTACGAGGAGAGGTCCGCCATCGAACCCTCGCACGCGCGGTGCTCGCCTCGCCTGGGTTTGGGAATTGGGAGGGTTCTACGGGTGAGAGCTTGCGCGCGCGGTGCTCGATGAAATGTGGCAGGGCTTTGCGGGACGAGGTAGAGTACATAGATTATTTTTGGTGAATCGGCGCGCCGTCCGATCGAAATCAAGTGTCATCTCGGTAACCGTCTTAAAGTGCCTCGCCTCGCTTACAAACCGTCTTATATGAGCATAATTTCAAATTCATCTACCTAGTCTCTAGAGGGAACCTAGAAAAAATCCACATTCAACTTACAAGTGCCTCACCTCAAGCTCTCGCAATGATCTTTTCAAGTCAAATTTTGAGTATCTTCAAAAAAAAATTATCTTAAAAAAAAGTCAAATTTTGAGCAAAAATATTAAACTAAATGATTTAAAATTGTGATATAAGTGGAATCTCACTTGCATCCTTATGTTGGGCCCGTGAAACAAATCCATGCTTGCGAGATTTTCTGATCATTGGACGTCTTGAAGATTCGCGCTAAATTCACGGTAGCAAAATAAAACATGCACATGTACACTTTCTATTCAATATAAGACCTAGGACGCGTTTGGTTGGTCGCGCGGACTCCATCTAGGCCCCCTGGGTGCAAATGAGCTTGTTTGGTAGACTCGGCCATACCAATCTCTCCAACACATGAATTTTAAAAATAGTCCAAATATTATCCCATTTGAAACGGTTGAACCGATTGTTTCTCTAGGGCCAGGCGCTTGCGAGCGTCGTGTGCCTCTGACTTGCACGCGTTGAAAAGCGAGAGAGATGGGACCTTTCGGGTTAACCTCCCACTCCCTTCACCGCCCACAAACTCCACCCCCTCACCTTCTCCACCTTTTGTTGGTCGGCCGGCACTCGTCCACCTCCGCGCTGCCCCAGCCGTCTACGGTCTGAAAACAAGGGATTTGGGGACGACTTTCAAATTTCCCTTCCCCATTTGCTCCGGCGTCCCGGAGCTTCGGCGGTGACATCGGCGGCCGCGGCAGCACCTACGACTCTTGTATTATAGATGTTGATATTTTTTCTATATACTTAGTGAAATTTAACTAAGTTGGATGCTAACCAAAAAAAAAAATTGTGCAATATATATTGTCAAGGAGAAAGTAAGACCTCCAAGAAACTGTAGAATTAAGGACAGGGTGACGGAAAATAAGTGTGCACCACACCGAGTCCGAAACGGCAAAGCTTTGCATGCCTTGGCGCGTCTCAAGTCTCAACCGGTCAACCCTCGGGACAACACAACAGCGCCACTCCGTTTCGAACTTGAGAAAACCGAGAAGACCGTACGCCACGGCCATATAGGGCCGGCAAGCAGGCCATACAAAGAGACGTCGATCGATCAATCGCAACCTGATCAGCTAGGTCGATCGGTCGTCGAAGTCGAACTCCGGCCAGCATGTTCTGCCTGCTGGTGTCTCCCGACCCGCTCCGCCGCGCGCTGCTGCTCTCCGACTCCGAGCAGCCGAGCCCAGCAAGCCATGCGGTGACCGTTGGCGGCGCCTCTCCAGCCACACTGGCGGCGACCGTCTCCCACCACGTGGCAGTGGACATCCCCGACGACGAAGAAGAAGACGGCGGCGACGATCCGGACGCCGAGGAGTCGTTGGAGACGACACAGTACATAAGCCCCGTGAGGAGGGCGCTCGTGAGGGCCGCGTTCGATGCGTACACGGCGCTCGCGGCGCCCGCGCTGGTGACGACGGCGTTCACGCGTAGCGACAGCTTCCTCCTGACGCTGCTGGCGATGGTGCTGGTGGTTCTCACCGTCGTGTGTCTCTTCATGGCCACGCTGTGCGTCTGCGAAGACGAGGACAGGGAGAGGGAGGAGGCAGAGCTGGACCTCGACGGCTGATTCGCAGGATGCATCATTAAGATGTACAGTAAATGTTTTTTGACAGAACATTAAGATGTAAATTAATTAGGCATGTAAAGTGTAATGCGACTTTCTTCAACTTTGTTACCGTAGAAAAGATGTATGTGTGTCACAACAGTTAATATGACATACAGAATTCCAGATGCCATACTAAAAATAGGTTGCAAAGTGTAAATTTGTACTGAAAATATTCTACCCGGATGTCACAACCACAACGATGAAGTATGCTCTGTTCCTAGCCTGTCGAAGACCTTAATTTGATCAGGCTCCCCTTAAATTATCCGCCCCGGTGGTTATAACAACCACCCTAATGATAGGATTTACAGCACACGTTCCAGCGTGCATAAATGCGACCTGCGTATCATTTGCTCCGGCCGGGCACACGAGGGAATCAGTCAGAATCACACCTTCGAGGGCCCTCACGGATGCCGACCCTCGACAAGAGGCTGCTCGCGTGGAGCGATTCCGACGACAGGGAGGACGACGTCGGGGGAACGGCCACGCCGCCGGACCACGCAAGGTATGACAGGTGCGGCGCCGTGGCCTTCGTCGACGACGTGCTCGTCCCGGGGTCGGAAGGCCACGGCGGAGCCCGTGCGAGGCCGGCGTACCGCACGCGGAAGGCTTGTTGCGCGGCGGCGGCAGGGCTCGTCGCCGTCGGTTGCCTCTGCGCTTACCTGTCTTGGCGGTGCCACACGAGCAAACACTAGATTCCTGTTCCTTTATCTCCTATGTGTATAGCATGTTACAGCGTCTGCAACGTATGTAGTACCAGTTATGTGGTAGACTCATTAGAGTACAATTTTCCGCGACATTCTGAAGGTTTCTTTGTACAAACCCATCTGAACCTAGAATAAACAGAGCCAAGGGATAACCAATATTAGACTATTGCAGGTCTGTATCCAAACATTTTCTCACCTGGGTGTGTTCTTGCTTCTGAAGGCACTACCTCTCTTGCATTTCTGTCCATTTTGCACAAGGTTTTCCTGCAAGCAGGTGTGACTATTCCCATTTTTATGGGTATCGACGTGTGCCTCTAGAACGAACAGTGTCAACGGCAAACGTGGGGGAAAAAAATTATGTGAGATCAGTCTCAGTATATAATGCTTTAGTTAAGGTACACATATTAATTAGCATCGCAAGCTAGATGAAACCCTCCAAATGCAGAAACAAGTGGAACTAAAAGTTGCTGTCAAGAGATCTCAAAATAGCATATTAATTAGCATCGCAAGCCAATTATTGTCCAATTATATAACAGTTAGACCGTCTCTTCTCTATTATAGATGAAATGTATAAGCGCCCCCCACAGTTCTCCCACATCTCTTAAAAAAGCATCAGAGTCCACTGCACAAATTGGTATTTATAAGTAGTCCATAGTAAGAAGTCCAACTGGAATGCTACTGAAACAATACAATTATACAAG
Organism: Puccinellia tenuiflora; assembly: GCA_012064385.1. Taxonomy (NCBI): domain Eukaryota; kingdom Viridiplantae; phylum Streptophyta; class Magnoliopsida; order Poales; family Poaceae; genus Puccinellia; species Puccinellia tenuiflora. Next base: position 93,701 of record QRDG01000960.1, on the reverse strand, counting down.
CAACTCTAAGTTACCTGTGATGGTGTGATGTTGAACAGGGAACAAGATAAGAGTTGCTGGAAGCTTAGTGCTAATGGTGAGTACGCAGTTAAGTCAGGGTAATAAGAAAATATCAACTGATAATCGTGTTCGTCTTGCTATATAAGATTGCAACTTGCAAGTAACTCCAAACAGGTCAAAAACATTAAAGTGCTCTACGGTATATCATAATCTCTGTCTCTGTATAAATGAGAGATATTACAGATCTCTAACAAAGTGCGCTAACAGTAGACAGGAACAGTCAAGACCATTGAGAGTTAAATAATCTGGAATGTCATTTTTCAGAGCTTGTTCAAGCTACTGCACATTATTCAGCTTAGAGTTTGGACTTTGGAGCAAAGGAAAATACTTGTGAGTATGATGTCAAAAGTTCAGGCTGTTCTGCGTGAATGCTTCTGAAGAAACTCATAGCAATGTACAGGACTTCAATGCAAGGATATCTTCTCTAGTTTCTACAGTGCTACAAAGACAGTTCAAAGGAAGTCAAAATTGGTCCGGGACCTCTGGCACCAGTCTATTCTCTACAAGAACAAATCCCTCCCCTGAAAATATGAAACCCACTCGAGTCTCTGACTGATATCTCTCTTCCAGTAGCAGCAGAGGCATGCTCCAGAAATGAGTGGCAGTCACCACACATGCGGATGTTCTTCACAACACGGACAATTTGCCCAGAGCCTGCCATTAGAAGGCCATAAGTAGTAGCCAGCTTTGCACTGTGGTACATTAGGAAATGCCTCTTTTGGTATTCCTCCACATCATGTAGGACAAAGGTGGTGTCTGGTTCATACCCAGCCTTCATGCACTCAAGGGTTAGCACATCCAGACCAGCATAGATGTCCTTGGACTGAGGATGCGATCTATCTCGAGCGAAAAATGAGTGAACAGTGTTGTCATGAAATGTCCAGCTCCTTGCTGGAATCTTATGGATACCCTTTTCACGCATCTCCAGCCTTGTGCTTTCTGAGCAATTCCACTTTGCTGATTCAGAGTACAGATTAGATGCCAGAACATATGTGGATGGGTCGTGTGGTTCCAATGCAAGTAGATGATTCATTGCTCGCCTCCGCAGTGTCATGTTGGACCGCTTGCTACAACTTTCCAGCAAAGATCGCCAAACTAATGCACCAGGCTTGAATGGCATACTACCTATAAACTGTTCTGCCTCGTCAAAACGACCCCAACATCCAAGGACATAGACAAATGCTGCAAAGTGCTCCATTGCAGGTTCAATGTTGTGTGTGCTTGATATACAATGAAACAGTTCCATACATGTATCTGCAGAATCTGAGCTTGTGTAACTGCAAGCTGATATGATCAGAAGAAAGGTAATGGAATCAGGCTTGATGACTAATCTCTCCATTTGAGACCATATGTGCAATATCTCATCTCCCTCCCGATAGAGAAGATAAGCAGTGATCAGCGCATTCCAAGACACGAGGTCTCGCTGAGGCATTCGTTCAAAGAAATTGACTGCATTTTCCAATTGTCCGCACTTGCCATACATACTGATGATTGAATTGCCAACTCCACAAGCACGCAAAAGCCCAGATTTTGCAGCAAACGAATGCATTTGCTTTCCTAGTTCGGCAAAACCTAAAGCACCACAAACTCCAAGAACAGTTGTCAATATGAACTCATCAATGCACTGAATATTACTGCTTCTAAACATTTTTAGGAACACAGAAAATGCCTTTTCATACTCTCCATCTCTGAAGCTAGTGAGTAGTAAAGAGTTCCAAGCAATGTGAAAGCTCTCCTGGTGGCACCAATGCTCAAACAACAGACGTGCATCTCCGGACCTGCCACACTTGATGCACATGTCTATCAAGGCAGCATCAATCCAAGGACTTGAACCACAGCCACACTTAATCACAAATGTGTGAACCTGCTCGCTCATCTTCCTATCCGCAGCAATAGCACAAGCATTCAGGACACCGGTCACTGTAACGTCTGACATCTCCAACCCACTCTCGAGCATTTGCCTAAACAATCCCAGTCCACGCAGCCCCGCCTTCTTAGCAAAAGTGACACGGATACCTTCCTTGTTCTGACAAAAACCGGTCAGAACAGCATTGTATGTAACAAAATTCCTTTCGGGCATCCTATCAAACACACCCAGAGCCTTGTCAACTAAACCAAACTCCATGTATCCATTGAGTAACCCGGTCCACGAAATTACGTCCTTCACCGGCATCCTCTGAAACACACCAACCACATCCACTACAGAATCACCATGCTCGGCGTAAAACCCAATGAGCGCATTGCCGACACTCAAATCAACCTCCAGCCCGGACTTGATAGACATAGCGTGCACTGCTGCCCCCTGGGGAAGGCTGAACCCCTCGGCAGCCGCTGTCAAGAGTGCTGACAGAGAAAACCGGTCGGCGGCAACACCGTCCGTCCGCATGTCCCCGAACATCTGAAACGCCTCCTCGTGCCTTCCCAGCTCGACCAGCCCCGAGAGGACCGTGTTCCACGAGGACACGTCGCGCTCCTCCATCCCGTCGAACACCCTCAGAGCGTCCTCTAAGCGGCCGCATTTGACGTACATGCCAAGGAGCGCATTGGCAACGAGGAGCGAGCCGCCGCAGTACCTGTCCTTGGCGGCGAGCGCGTGGACCTGGGTCCCGAGCCGCGGGTTGCCCCTGCGGATGCAGGCGGTGAGGAGGCCGACGAAGGTGTACTCTGTGGGGGCGAGTCCCGCGAGGCGCATGCGGCGGAAGAGCGCCTCGGCAGCGGAGACGGGGGATCCCAGCCGGGCGTGTCCCGAGATGAGCGCGCTGTAGGAGGCGGCGTCGCGGGCGGTCATCTGGTCGAACACCTCCCGCGCGTCGTCGAGGCGGCCCCCGCGGAGGTACCCGCACATGACGGCGTTGGCGAGGCGCGCGTCCGACAGGGCGGCGGCACCGGACTTGGCGGCGACCGCGTGCGCGGCGCGGGGGTCGGCCGCGCGGGGCGGGAGGCGTAGGCGGGGCGCGGTGCCATGGGAGGCAGTCCCGGTGGTGGTGGCAGGCGGAGGGGGCGGGAAGGAGAGGCGCGAGCGTTGCCGGGGAGGGGGTGGGGGTGCGAGGGGGAGAGGGGGAGGGGAGGATGAGGTGGAAGTGGCCATTCATTTCACTCCAGGGTGGACGGAGCTAAATCTGTTTGACGCCTCGGCATCTCGCGCCCGGACCAGGAGCGACTCGGCCGGGTGATGGAAGTATGACACAAGGCGCCATCGTGTGAATCTCGATCAAACATATTCAACCCGTTAGAATTAGGAAAAGGTACATTTTAAACTTCAAACTTGAGGTTAGATAAACGGATTAGCTAATTCTCAGTCACCCACAAAAATGTGCATGAGTTGCACTTTTCTGGGATAAATGTACAATTGCACTTTTCTGCCAGAAAAATGCAATTCGTTCTAGTTGCACTTTTTTTGAACCGCAGTTGCACTTTTTCTGAGGTGATTTAGACTTAAGAAATTCTCAGGCGCCTGATTTTTTATTATGTCTCAGTCACCTACAAAAATGTGCATTAGTTGCACTTTTCTGGGAGAAATATGCAATTGTACTTTTCTGAACTGCAGTTGTACTTTTCTAGGTAATTGAGACTTAAGAAATTCTCAGTCAACTGAGACATAGACAAACCCTTAGATAAATCGATCCCAACTCTAGTTTCCTGAAGTTAGCACTATAACCTCAATAGAGGGTAATTGCATCACTCATACAAAAACTTGTCCATCATGTGCACTTTCATACAAAAGCTTGCAATGTGTGGCGTGGTGGTACAAGAAGTTGTGTTACATGTGCAAATTCATACAAAATCGGTCTAGGGACGACACATGTCCCTGTCCAGCGTGGAAATGGCAAGGGCCCAGCTTGTGGCATATTTGCAAAGAAACCCTCTCGAATTTCTCTCTGGCGGTCAAGTCCTCCCACTTCGTTGGACCTTTTTTTTACCTCGTTGGACTTGATCCGATCGACCATGAATCGCTCGTCTCTGTCGCCGCCCCTAATCCCTCTCTATCGACGGTGACCACCGCTCCACCCCTCCCTTCCTGCTGGCGACCGCCGTTCCACCCCTCCCTCCCTGCCGGCGACCGCCGCTCCACCTTTCTCCAACGATTTGTGGTGCAGTGTTGCTGTTTGAGATGGAAATCGAGGCTGTGGTGAAGAGAATTCAGAGGAACTGAAGCAATGGATGTTGTGAAGCCTGAAGCAAGTTGTGGATGGTGCATTTGTGATGTGCAAGAGTGGCATTTGAGCTGAAGCAATGTAGAGGTGAAGCAAGCTGTGGGTGATGCAAGATGAAGCAAGTTAGTGTGTGTATGTGAAGAATAGTGTGCTTCTGTTAGTAGTATGTAGCAGGAAGAGAAGTAGATAGGCAAAATCAAGAGCTTTACATGCTTGATTTCTGTAATTGTTTATGGTGTTAGTGTGTCTGCTACTTTGTAAGAAATGTATTATGGAAATGAAATGAAGTTTAGAAAATGTGTGAAGTATTGTGCATTCTTTATTTGAGCTGTGCCATGTGATGCATTTTAGCTGTACCATGTGATGCATTTGAGCCTGAAGATGGACAACAAAGGTACCAGCAAGAGAAATAGAAATGTTGCAGCAAGAGTAGTATGTATTGCCCTATTGCAGAGAAAGTTAGAGATAGGCAGCAACTAAGTAAAATATATGAATTAAAATTTAGGTCAGTACAAGTAATTTTGACCAACAAGAAATATATGAATTAAAAATTCAGGCCAAGAATAAATGTATGAGTTTGACATTGTTGCACACACAGTACAGGCAATAGACAGAGATTTGGTAGTTGATCCAAATTGAAATAAAATTGTGGCAGTACACCTATGAACTAAAATGCCATAATCAAAATCTTCCAAGTTCACATATGAATCAAAATAAATTGGTACTCAGCTGCACTACTCAGGTGCACTTTGAGTGACCTGAATTTCATCTGCTATTTCTTCGGAATTTAGATCTGGCAATCCAGCTTGGCTTTCTCTGTCTTGGTCATCACCAAACAATCAAACAGCATGTAGTATGCTGATCCCGGACCTGTGTTGTATGTGACGTCTCCGCTTCTTCCTGTTGGAGGCTGCGTAATTGTTGCTTCCATGGTTGTAGCAGCTTGATTGGCCTTTCTCTTCAAAACTCTCCATGATGAACTTGCATCATGTGATGTAGTTCCATCTGTACTCCGTGATGAACAGCTGCCATCATTGCAAGGATGTGAGAATCATTCTCAATCAAGCAGAGGCCATCTGACATACTTTTCCCAGGAAGTAACCAGTACACACTTGTTCTCACTGTCATCTCATTCCCTCCTTGCTTAATAAACTCCTCAATCCACAAAAGTGAGAATGTATCTGTATTGCAATTGTCCCAATAATCCACATTCCCACTCTCATAGCACAAATTATCCTTGAGACCACAAAAAAAACTTTATGATCCAAATGTATAGTGAACTTGTCAGGATCATCTGCACAATTCCAACAAAGAAAATAAATTTTCAGTGCATGTAAATTAGAGAAACTAAAAAGTAGCATAGCACACACATACACACACAGACATAGCTTGCTGTAAATCAGAGAAACTACAAAGCATGTTAATTAAAAGCTGGCAGTACTAAATACACAAATTAAGAGAAAATAGTACTAAAATACCACTCCATCACACAAACAAAATAATCTGTCAGCCATTTTGCACCACTAAATCCCCCCACAAGAAAATAGGCTAAATTGACAGAAAATAAAGATAACAGGAGCTAGCCTATACAGTAAAATTCAGTGCTAACAATGCAAACCACTCTATCAGGTAAGCATGTCTTCTTCACATGCCAAGTTTTATAATAAGCAAACCATTCCAGTAGAGTATTTGAATGCACATGCAAGCCAAATTGCATTATTTCAAAATTCAGTGCTAACCTATAAATCATAGTTTAGTGCTATCATGTCAGGAAAATTCTGTCCTAAAATTCAGTTGTGATGCCTAAATATATTGTCGACCACAACACTCTGTGTATATGCACATGCGACTGGCTACACCAGCACATGACCACACAAAAGTTTTCCCTGACTGACATCATACAGAACTGGAACATCAATTTACTGCTGCGATTCATTGGTTGGCTCTATTCGCTAACGATCGACATGCTTACAGTTACAAGGCGGCAGTTTGTTTGGACAGATTTGAAGTTGTGCATGGAACGAACATATGTACTCCTTCAGATCTGGCGCCAAATGAATCCCATCGGCAGCTAGCTAGCGTGTCACGCCATATGATTCTTCTTAACTCCGGCATAGTGCTAAGGAAATTAAATATTTATCCGCAAGGATCACGATCGATCTACATCGTTTCTGTAAATAGTTACAAGATAGGGAAAAGAACATAGCGTGTCACACTTTCAGATCTAACATGTACGGGAAACATTGCAGAAGTGTTAAATGAACCATACCGAAACAGGGCAAGATCAAAATCCAGATTTTTTGCCGATTCCTTGCGGGGAAACGATTCCTACACACTAACAATACGTACACCATCTCGTTTTTCAGTTGATCATAGAGGGGCAAACCCTTCACCGCGCACACCCCATGAGCGAAGCAGAGTTGAAAGAACAAACGATGTCCCGGATGTCGCCTAGAGGGGGGGATGAATAGGCGATTAAAACTTTTTCTAATTAGGGCTTGATAATTACGGAATAAAACTATGTGTTTAAATTAACAAACCAACAACCTAATTACTAGGCTCACCTATGTGCACCAACAACTTATGCTAAGCAATTTAAGCGACAAGGTGATAGCTAGATAAGAACTTCAAGCACGATGGCTATCACAATGTAAATTGCATAAGTAAAAGCTCGGGTATAGAGATAACCGAGGCACGCGGAGACGAGGATGTATTCCCGAGTTCCTCCTTGTTAAGGGAGTACGTCTCGTTGGAGGGGTGTGAGCTCGCCACAAGAGGCCTACTCAAGATGCCACAAAGGCCTCACCCTATTCTCCGATGAACCTCACCCAAGGGATTTGTTCACCTTCCACTATCGGAATCCTTCGAGGCGGATTCCGGAGCCCTTTTACAACTTCTCTTGGGGCACACACCCACAACTCAATTGGGGGCTCCCAAATTCGTGCCGAAGCTTCACAACCGAAGTCTTCGCGGCACCTCCAAACCGTCTAGGGTACACGATGCACCCAAGAGGCAACAAGCTCTTGGGAACACAATGCACCCAAGAGTAACAAGCTTCTCAACCTTCAACTTCACGTATCACCGTGGAGAGAGCAACCCGATGCAACTAATGCAAAAGGCAAGAGCACACGAAGTGGTCAAATTCTTCACTCCCAAATTCCAACCAAAGCAACTAATGCTATGGAGGAAATAAAAGAGGAAGAATAAAGGGGATGAACACAAAGCAACCCCAAATCTAGATCCATTAGGTTCTCCTCACTTAGAGGAGATTTTGATTGGTGGAATGGTAGATTTAGATCTCCTCTCTTGAATCCCTAAATTTGGGTAAGAATCATCGGAGGGATTGAGAGGAATCAAGCTCACAAGTTTGCAACAATGGAGGAGAGAGAGTGAGAGCTGAGCAAAAGTTGAGCAACCAGCACTTGGGGGAAGAAGGGGGCTATTTATAGCCTCCCCAAAAACTAGCCGTTGGAAAACGAGGGGCCGGAAATTCCGGGTTAAAGGGGCCGGAACTTCCGGGCGGGGGCCGGATATTCCGGGGCTTACACCGGAATTTCCGGTGCCCCGGAAATTTCCGGAGCAAACCTCCGGTGCAAAGTTCCGGACCCCCACCCGAGAGAAAACGCGAAAAATACTTAGCAAAATTTTCCTTGGGCCGGATATTCCGGACCAAAGACCGGAAATTCCGGACCCCCGGAAATTTCCGAGGAAACTTCCGAGGCAAAATTCCGGTCCCCCTCCAGAGAGAAAAGCCAAAAAGACTTAGCCAAAAAAGCTCAGATGAAAATATGGGCCGGATATTCCGGTGCAATGGCCGGAACTTCCGGGGGCCGGAATTTCCGGCCTCAGGGCCGGAATTTCCGCCCCACAGAAAACAGCAGAAATTGCAATATGAAAATGGGCATATCTTTTGCATCCGGACTCCGTTTTCGATGATCTTGGGCTCGTTGGACTCGCAATGAAAAGCTCTACAAGATCATGCAGAGAAACATCATTGTCCATCATGATATTATAAAACCAAATGGGGAGAAGCTCTTTTTCGCAAACCGAAAAACCGTTTCTTTTGCAATTGAAGTCCAAATGAAGCAAAACCAATTTTGTTGGAAAGAGGACGACAAAAGCAACCTTTGAAAATGGAAAACTAGCAAAGGAGATTTTGCAAAGGGTTGGAAAGGTGAAACCTTCCAATAAGGATGAACCGGCAAAATCTCCAATACCGAAGATGCAAAAAGAAGACGCATATGCAAACCGTTTTCGGTGATCTTAGCCTTGTCATAACACGCACGACGAGCACCAAGACCACACCACAATAAGAGTCAAATAAGAACCAATGAAGATGATTTCAAGGATGCAAGGATGCAAAGGGTTGAGCTCTCCACGAACGATACGATCACGATACTCGGTCGAGAGCCCCTCTTGATAGTACGGCTATCTATCCTATAACCCGGTCTCTCAACTAACATCATGAGACCGGTAAAATAAAAGCCCTACCAAGATCATACCTTTGCCTTGCGCATTAAACCACTTGAGGTTGATGGAGACGATCTTCATCTCCTCAAGGCGAACCATCTTCTTGATTGCGCTTCGCTTGGTGAAGATTCACATGTGGCTCCCCCATACACCAAGATGGGGGAAGCACCACTTCGGCATATCTTCACTTGGCCTTTATCTTGATGACGAATACCTTGGCCTTGATCAACAAATGATCTCCTTCCCTTAACCTTGACTCCAACACATGGAGAACAAGCAAGACCTTGACTGCAACACATGGAGACAAGCAAGCTAATGGACACCTACAAATATAGCTCAATGCAAATATTAGTCCATAGAGATTGTCATTAATTACCAAAACCATGCATGGGGGCAACCATGCACTTTCAAGAGTTCAACGAGGAGCGTATTTCGAGGGGACACGGTACTCACAGTACAACGGAGGGTCTTCATCCCAGTTCCGGCGGCGCGGATCAGATGCCATCGTTGCCTACAATGAGATCCACCTCCGTCCTCCTCGCCAGCGTCCTCCTCGGCCTATCCAAGGTTGCGAGCAAGGAAACTGCCCGAGCAGACTCTCCGTGATCGATGGAGATCTCATAGCAAATATAGCAAATAGAAAGAGAGAAATACTGCAGGGGGGTTCCGCAAATCTGTCATGCGCTGGGCCCGGGCCATTTTCCACGCTGGACGAGACAGGTGTCGGCCTCTTGTTGTTTTTGTATGAATTTGCACGTAGGTTGAAAGATTTTGTACCACCACAACACACGTTGCAAGTTTTTGTATGAAAGTGCACATGATGGACAAGTTTTTGTATGAGTGATGCAATTACCTCAATAGAAATCTTAGGGATACTTCTTTCAGCTTCTCCAGCGGCCTCTGGGAGAAGGTTCTTCCCACCGGATTCTCTCACAAGTCTGGATCTGAATTTGTTCTGGCTTAGAGAATCTGAAAAGAAGTAAGCCTTAGAGACTTTTGAGGCCGAAAATGCTAACATGGCATGGATCAAAACCAGGATTGTCATCGATGGTGGGCCAACAAATTGGTGGGGTTTACCACATCGGCAGGGCCGTCTCCAGAAATTCGAGGCCCCTGCACGAAACGCCGAAACGCAAAATGGGTCCTAATATTTAGAATTTTTATATTACATAACAACTAAAATACGTTAACTTTATTAAATAACTTCAATATGTGTTATTTCATACGGTATATAGAAACATATTAAACATTAATTCTATGAAAAGTTACCACTAAACAAATAAACTAACCTTATTTTTTGCTGAAAAGCATCATCGGTCTTGTATTTCTTGAAATGAAATCTTCAATCATATCGTCATACTTAATATGAGTCTATTTCACAACAAATCTATCCATAGCACCTTTTTGAGCCCGAGCTGCTGCTTCTTTTCTCTCTTTGTTCTTACGCTTTTCCACAAGACTCATATTTTCTTTTTCCATAATTCATGATTAATCATGTTTCATTAACAAAGTAAAATAAAAAATGAGTACAAACAATTTAACTACAGATAAATCTCTACTATAAATCGGCTTAGTGGTTTATAATTAGCACAGAAATTACGCCAACATGCAACACTACCTTAATCAGTAATTCCCCCGATCACCTGGCAGGGATTGTGTGTCTCTTGCGCCGCAGTCTCAGAATTTCCAATCCCCAATCTCTACTGTAATGCGACATAATCAGTAAATGAATAATCACATCGTCAAAATTTCCAATCCCTAATCTAATCACCAAGTTCTACTAATCGTTGCGGCAATGCGGCCTAATTACCTTGTTAGTAATCACGCGAGCGGCAGCCAACAGGGCCCTTTTTTCTTCCGCCGTTCGCTGGGCAGGGGAACCGACCGTCGTGGCATCGTCGTCTCATCGTCGCGGGCTCGCGGCCTTGGTGGTCTATGGTCGTCGTCAGATCGCCAGGGAACCAAACCGTATGTCGTCGTTTTGAGTAGATCGATCTAGCCGAACAGGTACAAACTACAGAGCTGGCCGCTGGGAGCTGTATCGATCGATCGCTACAGCCTTCACGTAGTCTGGATCGATCATCGATCGGCCGGTCGTGGGCCGCGCTGGGAGAAATTAGGCTGCAGTAGCATCGCTAGAGCTAGGCCGCCCGGCCTCAAAGACGGGCCTGCCTCTAGCCGTAGTTGTTCCAGGCACTAAAGATGTTCCATGTTCAAATATTGTAGATCTTTTTTTTTAATTCAACACAAGTTTACTAGTCCGCGACATGTTGTGAGGAGACAAGAAACATCTAGAGCTTCAAACAAGGTTGCAAAGGTATAACTCATATGAATCAGTTTTCTATAACATAAACGCTATACTCAACATGGGCTCTACTTGGCTACAGCCTTCTTCAACCATGTGTTCAGGTTATAGTCTTAAGCTTGATAAACATACTGGTCTTCAAAAGATTTTCAAAGGAACTTGTTTAGAACCTGATTAAGTGATGTTACTAAGTTGCATGTGTTGATATGTTGATGTGGTGATTTCTCATGTGTTGTCATGTTGTAAGAGGCGATAAGATCGACGGGTTCAACAGAGAAGAAACAGGCTATAACATTCACACAACCAAACACTTGTAGTACTTTAAATCCGATCACTCGAAACCACACATGCAACTACCAAACAACAACAACCACAATATAGACAACCAAACACATCGTCGAATTTGGACTCAATCACGTTTCAATCCAACCAGACTCCACTTGACCACATGTTGGTAAGTCTAAAATTGATGCTAGCAACCAAACAAGCCCCTCGTGATTACCAAACAAAAACAAAGAGGCTATAATAAATCCAGCAACAAATTTATACACCTATATGTGTATGAATGCGTGGGCCAATTGGTACAGTGAGAAGTACTGTACTAGGCTGGTAGAGAAACACAGGGCCGATGTTACGCGTCCTCCTCCGTGTGCAGCGTGACGTGACCACATACTACGTGGCCTCGTAATTGCCGTTTTACTGCCCCTAATCTGGCCTCCCACTTCCTCGTCGCTCCCGGCAATCCCCCGACCTCCACCTCTCCGTTCCGCCGCGCCGCTGATCTCCTTGTCTTTCAGGAGACGGCGCCGCCTCCGGCCCCACGGGATGGCCTCCGGAAGCTCGGCTGGACGCGAGCCGTACGACGAGGAGGCCGCCTCCCGCCGCCCGCTCGAGCTCGGCGTCCGGGACCCCGCCTCCGACCACCGGTCTGGTGAGCTCCCTGTTCTCTTGTACACAGGAAGGTTCTCCTAAATTTGAGGATCCGGTGCGGCAATGCATGGAGGGGTGTTGAAATTGGGGAAATCCGAACAGGGCGTAGTTTTTTGTTGCTACCATTGTGTGCGTACCTGCACCCCTGTCACCCCGTGCACCTTGGTAGGTGAAAATGTGGGATGCGGCTGCACTGCAATAGGTCAATTGCAGCTAGGTGAGCCTTTCGGATGCCCACGAAACTCTGGTCGCTATTTGCCAATGGGGCCTAATGTGTCTCTATTTGGCAGAAAGGGAGTAAGGCAAATTTATTGTACACTAACATGTGGAGAGGAAACATAGATGAACCAATATAAGTTGCATACTGGAGGGCTATCATGTGTTATGTGTATCACTGGGTACTAGTGGCATAATAGCAGTGTATAACAGAAAAAAAAAAGTTATGTGCGTGGTACTTCCTTACCTCCCCGCCCTTGTGTGTGCCAGTATCGCCACTATTTTGGAGTACTTATTATGCTTGTCAATAACTATGTTTTTGCCATAGTCCACTTAGTAGCTCAAGCTTACCAGTTTGCTCCATGCAACGGTACGGAATTCACATGTCCATGTTGTGTACGGTATCATGTTGGAGCTTTTCTACGTGTCTCAGTTGTTTGAGAAATTGCATTGTTTTTTTAGGAAAGCAATGCGTCGATTTCAATACTGCAGTTAATAGCGAGTTGATTCCCTGAGTTTTGTGATATGTCAATGGATTAAGAAAATGATTAATGGAAGCATGAAAATATACAGTACCGATACCACAATAGCAAACATCTATTCTTGTGAGAAATGCCATAGACCTATTCATGGAACTGTTCCCACGTGGATAGCATTGTGACTAATAGTCATGAGAGCATAGTATTAACATCCTACGGACCTAATTCTCATCTTCATTTGGTGGTGTATAACATGTTTGATAAGGAGTTATAGGTTAAATTTTGGTCTTCGTTTGAAGTGACGGCATCAAAGAATGGGAGTAGAACGGCGACTAGGTGCTGTGTGACTGCTTATGATTCCAAAACTGTACATCTTGTTAAACATGAAAATATGGTCAATCCGCCTATGCTGCATAAGCTTATAGGCTAGAGAGTTCTCTACTTTGTACTACAATGATCTTAGAAAATGCAAGCTTCATTATCCCTGGCCTCTGCACCAGCTAAGGATGCATACTGCCAAATCATTACAAATCCGATAAAATCGTCAAAACGAAGAAAAAAGGGCATGTCATGGCAGGTTGCCAAACACAGTACAAGCCTTAGCTGAGTCCCTTGTAACCCCTGCACCGGAGGCTACCAAGAGATCGTCCACGTGCTAACAGCAATGTCACTCATTTCAACCTTTCTTCCACATTCTCTCTTTCTTCATATTTGGGCATGATATTTCAATTAGATCAACAAAAATATTCTGCAAAAGTGGACAACGATGATGCAAGAAGAATAATTTACCTGCATTTTCATTCCCTTCATGGTGTGTATTGTAGGAAATATCGTGCCTAGATATCAGGTGGGTTCAACTAAAGCCGATACAAGTAATAAATACTTGGAGGGAAGTCACAAGAAGCAATCAAGTACAGATGATGTACGCAAGAGCAAGTCGGGATATGTCACGGCATTCGGGGTGGACCTATCTCCTGATAATATGGCAGTTGCCATTGTATATTTTGTGCAAGGGGTTTTAGGCCTTGCCCGACTTGCTGTGAGCTTTTACTTAAAAGATGATCTTCACCTTGATCCGGCTGAGGTACCTGGCGCTTATTATTTCCCCCTTCATATATTGTCTTACTGGTCCTAATATTTGAGATTTGGTCTTATTATGTGCATGTAGTAATTTACCTTGTAAGCAATAGATGTTAATAAGCGACTAAGATGGTTTATGTTGTATAGACTGCAGTTATATCTGGCTTCTCATCCTTGCCCTGGTTGATCAAGCCCATCTATGGCTTTATCAGGTCTCACAAAAGTTCTCTATACATTCTTTCTGTCGTATTGTATATGTACACTTGATGGCACTGACTGCGCTGCCCTTGCCTTCCAGTGATTCCATTCCACTCTTTGGGTACCGAAGAAGGTCGTATCTTATCTTGTCAGGATTTCTTGGAGCACTTTCATGGAGTTTGATGGCTACAGTAGTGAACAGTAAATATGGTGCAGCATTCTCTATTCTTCTTGGATCACTTTCTGTTGCCTTCTCAGATGTTGTAAGTATGAGCTAAATATTCTGCAAGCGAGTTATTGTTTTCAACTGTTTAGATGAAGTGTTGAGTTACAGTGGCGTATTTTACTTGTACATTTGTGTTCATTAAAGTGCTCATGTCATACCTGAATTTGAATCAGCATTGGTGCTCTCTCTTGCGTCATGGAAATCACCTTCCTTATGCAGTAAGAAAAGCACCAATAACATCAACTTGCTAGAAATAATGATTGATTAACATCAAGTACTTTCTTTTAACGGTTACAAACTTATATACGTGACTAAATGTAGAGTGTAGACCTTATCTTAGAGCATGCTGCGACTGCATCCAATAAACTATTAAAATAGTGAGATTTAATAATCTGTAAAGTATAGGCGTCAGTGATCCTTTCAAAATATTGCTTAAGGTTCCAGTTATATGTGCTACAGCACAGCCAATGAACAGTGGTCACTATCCTCAGAATCAGTACAAAAAAACAAGATAATGTCCTACTTCCTCGCTAGTCACCGCCAACATGTCCTAGATTGCTATTGTGGGAGATTGGCGTTTTAAGTTGAGTTGTTTGTAACTGATGGTCGTGCGACCTGTGCTGGACACACTCATCAGAGTATCTATGAGTTATTGTTCTAGCTTATTTGCAGACTAATGATACAACCATGTAATGACGCCTTTGTTTGGGAGGATATTGTGATTACTCAACATTAATCTATATCCAGTTGGATATTGCATTAGAGTGGCTGTTGTATACATATTTCCTTTGTTATTTGAAGTTGTAAAATTATTTTTGTCCACGTCAGTCTAGAAACATCTAGCCAACGCTACCAGTATGAATTGAAAATAATTAAATATATTTAAATGAAGATTATCTTTTAAACAGAAAAGGTCCCCACCTTCTCTTTTATCACATATTGGAGCAGCTCCTGCATGAATTAGGACAAGAGTACTACTCCCTCCGATCCATAAAAAGTGTTGCCCACTTAGTACAAAATGAGCGACACTTTTTATGGATCGGAGGGAGTGTTAAGTTTCGTGTATATTGCTGCTTCCTGGATTTGTTTCAACCTCACCTGTGAAAACAATGCAGGTGGTAGATTCTATGGTAGTTGAGAGAGCTCGTGGCGAATCACAAAGTACGTCTGGATCTCTCCAGTCTCTATGTTGGGGATCCTCCGCATTTGGTGGAATTGTGAGCGCATACTTCAGTGGTTCGCTTGTGCATAAGTATGGAGTAAGGTTTGTCATAAACTTCACTGTTATCTACTGCAACCCTACATATTTTCTATTGCAGTACACTGATGAAAACATTTATGTAAACGCAGATTTGTCTTTGGTGTTACAGCATTTTTACCCTTGATGACATCTGCTGTTGCAGTTCTTGTAAATGAACATCGTTTGACTCCTGGAGAACATGCTATGTCAGTCTCTGGTTCAGGATTTATTGAGACTTCGACACAGCACATCAAGCAGCTATGGACTTCTGTAAAGCAACCTAACATTTTCTTACCGACCTTGTTTATATTCCTCTGGCAAGCAACACCACACTCAGAGTCTGCTATGTTTTTCTTCATGTATGTATCAGGTTTCCACAATTTCACATCAGTCTGTAATTACAGTATCTCTTTTATTGTGTACATGATTATTGTTTACTGTTGTACGGGAGTTAGTTGTAAATGCAGTATCAGCAGTTTTACAAAGTACAAACTGTAGCAGATTACTAGCTGCTCCTCTAGCTCATCTTTGATTGGATCGATTTGATTACCATAGGTTCGAGGTAAACAAAATATCAACTTAATTGCAACAGTGACGATCCTATTAAGCTTTATATGATCATCGTTGCAACTAGGTTGCATTATAGCTGACCTGTAGCATAGGCACAGATTTTCATTATGTATTTGAAAATGCATGATTACTGTTTATCTTTGTGATTTCTTTGAATTGATTGAACTTTCATGCCCCCCTTATTATTAATCTCAGCACAAATAAACTTGGATTCACTCCAGAGTTTCTAGGACGTGTAAAGCTTGTTACTTGCATTGCATCCTTGCTCGGTGTCGGAATTTATAACTATTTTCTGAAGGCAGTTCATCTGAGGAAAATATTTCTTGTGACAACCATCATAGGTTCAGCCCTTGGAATGACACAGGTGCTCCTTTTGCTTTTATTTCAGTGCAGCAGCGTTATTTGCCATCCTTAATATCTTAGTGTGCTGACATGCTGTACGTCTTCAGGTTATTCTTGTAACTGGGCTTAATAGGCAGTTTGGGATAAGTGATGAGTGGTTCTCCATTGGAGATTCGTTAATCATCACAGTCCTTGGCCAGGTACGGAAACAATGTTACTTTTTCTGATTGATGGCAACCTCTTGTACATTGGTATACAACACTAACTGGGCAAGCGAAGAGGTTACTTTCATTGTAGAATAATTGATTGAGCTGATCATTCTCTTGTTACAGTGCTACTGATATAATAGTGACATGAAATCTTGTTCCTTATTCCTGAAAATAAACCTGACCAATCTGTTAACAAGTGGATATTCTTAGCATAATTACCACTCTTGAAGAGAGCATTCTAATGTTCCAATAGTGTTGCACCATAGCATTACTTATTAAATTTTGACGTCAACATATCTGGCCTACAGCTGTTATTTAAGACTTCCTCCTGCTTTAGTCGTTCTCCTTGTATATAACCTGAATTATGTGGCAGGCTGCATTCATGCCGGTGTTAGTGTTAGCTGCAAAGTTGTGCCCTCCAGGAATGGAAGCGACCTTGTTTGCCACTTTGATGTCCGTTTCTAATGCTGGGAGTGTGACTGGTGGTCTGGTCGGTGCTGGTCTAACAAAACTTTTGGGAGTCACTAGGGAAAGCTTTGGAAATCTACCTCTATTGATTATCATATGCAACCTCAGTTCCTTGCTGCCCCTGCCACTTCTAGGTCTCCTTCCAGATGAAGAGGATTCAGATAATGAAGAAACTAAACACAGCTGACCTACTGAGGTTTAATATGTTCCGGTTCTCAATTGTAGTATGGCCTGCTCCGTTTCAACCAAGGTAGTAGATATGGTTGTGTCCCAGTATGAGTCAGCGAATCAGGAGGGAAATATGGAATTAGCATTCCATATAACTACTGTTTTCATTGCTGTCATGTAAGCACCAAGGTCAATATGGTCATCAGAAAATGGAACCCAATGCTACGGAGCACAGGTACTTTTCTTTTATCTAGCTAACATGTATAATGAGACAATGTTGAGCGATCTTTATGTAACTGATGTAACACCATGAAAAAGAGACGAGGGGTTTATTTTTTGGTAGTTGAACAGCGACCCCTTTACGAATTTGGATACTTGCGAAAAGATGTACTACGTAACTGTTTTCCCCTGTATGAAGCTGTACTATGCATCGTGTGAATTGTGAGGAAACAAACACTTGTCGGCACGTGTTTTGTGATACTACCAGATTTTTTTGAATTATCTTTGCAATTCGATTATGGTTGTAGTTTAATTGGAGTTTGTGATGCAACATCCACTCTTCGTAAACCTCAAACAGTTGCCCTTGACTTGTGCTTTGAGGTCGTCTTTGAGACATGATTATGGTTTCTCCACACATCAAATCACAAATAAAGCTATGATTTCATTATTTTAGTGAAAGCTATGTTTCCGGTTAGTGGGTTCAAAAGCTTAAATGCAGTGTATTTAGCATGATCTCCATTCTCCTGTGCCAGCATATGGTGTACTCTATATTTGTCTGCCTTTTTTTATGGCGAGAACTTACCTAAGAATCGGTTGCTAGGCGTGGCATACTGTGTCCAAAGAGGCCCAGCCATATGTTAAATCTCCTATCTGTCACCGTCAGAAGCTTCTTTTTTTGGTAATCTCGTAAGCTTCTTTTAGACGTGGCTAATGAGATTAGCAAGTTATAAGATAACATTTTTTTTTTTGAGAAGTAGGAGTATAAGATAACATTTAGTACCCTTTGCAGCTGTTGCACAGTTGCACTCCTAGTACATCATACATTTCAGGTTTCTGTCAAGATCACATCCTACGTCCTCTCCAAAACTATCACATCTACGTCGTGCATTCGTGTCGGCGTCCCAGTGTTTGGTCTCCATAACATATTCAAGTGCTCCTCTGATCAGCATTGCATGGCTGGATTATTATCGTCTCACATGCCAGATTTCTGACTCTGACTTGTTGGGTTGGTTGCGGCTGTGCATCATGCATGTGGGGTCAACTCCGCACTGCTTATTTTATCTGATAGAAAAGGATGGAGATTGTATTCCGATCCGTTTCTTTTCTGGAGAATCAGATCCAGCCTTCCGGTCTTCCGGTTTCGGATCATCGTCACCGTTCACCGGCAGCATATTCGTGTATGATTGTGTTGTGCAAGTCTCAAAACTCTCGTCGTGTGCTGAATTATGAAGCTGAGTGCAAATTGCAGTACTTGTTGTGTCTGTGCGTGCCGCCCATGCAGGCCCTGATGGTGACAACTGAATACCATCTAGACAGGATATGCTTATTAATTTACTCTATTTATTCCGTACAAAGAAGTGGTTTGGGTGTTAAAATTGTTGGACGACGAGATGTTTAAAGTATTAGTGTTTGCTGACTTGGCTAAGCAGTGAGTCACCACAACATATCCTACTTTTTATATTGTTTTTAATACTTCATTCATTTCAACATACTGATTTGGTTACTTGCCAGTAGGAAAAACAAATCGGCTGGTAAGTATGGTCGCCCCAAAAAAAATCGGTTTGAATTTATTTGTGTTTGTGTTGAAAATTTTGAAAGTTCAGTGTGTTTGATCCTATATTTCCTATTTCGATAACTTGTTCACATAATTTTCAAGTGTTCCCAATTAAAACTTGGAAGTTTGACCGTCTAGAACTTAAGGTTACACTCCGCCATCGGGGTTTTTTTTCAAAAGAAAAGGTTGAGACCCCATCGCTTGATGCACACAACTATTTTATTGCATAGTATAGGATGTTCACAAAAAAAGGATAAAAATAATACACATGGGCTCTATCTCCTAGGAACAGGTCATCAAACCTTTCAAGAGGCATATGTTGTTTTTTTTTTTTTTTTTGCTTTCGGCAAATATTTTGATGCCTATTAGATATTTTGGCTCACCAAATGAACACTTCAAGACAATATTTTCTTATGTGCTCTACGTGTTATCTAGAGAAGAGCAAAAATATTAGACAATAGATTTTTTCTGATATATCTAGCAATCGCATGTTAGTGATTAATATTAAATTGGAAAATGTGTGAATAAGGTGAGATCTTTCATATAAGAGATCATTTCTAGATAAGAGAAGGAAAGCCTTTTTTTGGCATATGTTCTACATGTCACTGATAAGATATTGGATTTAGTGCATACTTTTGCTTTGAAAAAATTCTACTATATACCTATAGAATTTTCCGCTATATTCCAAGTTCATGAAGGAAGTATTTGGCCAAGGGCTACACAAATAAGACAAATATGTGGATAATGGATCTACTCATACAGATGAAAATATGTGAAAGAACGAGATGTCGCCTAGAGGGGGGGGGTGAATACGCGATTTAAAACTTTTACGTTTAAGGCTTGATAAATGCGAAATAAAACTAACGTTTAATTTATCAAGCACAAAACCTAATATACTAGGCTCACCTATGTGCACCAACAACTTATGATAGGCAAGTTAACAACAAGGATAGCAAGATATATAGTACTTCAAGCTCGATGGCTATCACAAGATAAATGCATAAGTAAAGGGGTTTGGTTATAGAGATAACCGACACAAGTGGAGACGGAGGTTTGTTTCCCGTAGTTCCTTCCCAATGGAAGTACGTCTACGTTGGAGAGGTGTGGAGGCTCCTTGGCCCTCCTACAAGCACGTCCGTGCTCACTCTATTCTCCGTGAGCTCCTCCCGTGGGGAATACCCGATGGGGGATTTGCTCATCCACTATGAGCTCGTCTTGAGGGCGTTGACCAAACCCGTACAATGAGGTCTTCTTGAGGGCGTTGACCAAACCCGTACAATGTGCCCGAAGCTTCACAACTTGAAGATCTTCGCGGCACCCACCAACCGTCTAGGGTACACAATGCACCCAAGAGGCACAAGCTCTTGGGAGCCCTATGCACCCAAGAGTAACAAGCTTCTCGAACTTCAATCCCACGTATCACCGTGGGGAACTCAAACCGATGCACCAAATGCAAAAGGCAAGACCACACATGGTGGTCAAGTCCTTCTCTCCGAAATCCAACCAAAGCAACTAATGCTAGGGAGGGATTTAAGAGGAAGAACAAAGGAGAAACACAAAGCAACTCCAAGATCTAGATCTAGAGGGTTCCCCTCACTTAGAGGAGATATTGTTCGATGGAAACGTAGATCTAGATTTCTCTCTCTTTTCCCTCTAAAAGGAGGCAAGAATCATGGAGGGATGGAGAGGAAGCAAGCTCTCAAAGAGGTCAACAATGGAGGAGAGAGAGAGAGAGAGTGCAAAGAGTTAGATACCTATTGGGGAAGAAGGCCCCTTAAATAGGTGCCCTGAAAATATGGCCATTGGGAACAGATTCGCGCAAGGGCCGGTAGTGCCGGCCCTGAGGGCGGTACTACCGCCCTACACAAATCTCCCCATAACGGCTCTCTGCAAAAACCCGCAGGACCGGTACTTCCGGTGAAGGCCCGGTAGTACCGACATGGCTCGGTACTACCGCCCCGAACTTCCGATCCACTTCTGCTAAAAAACAGTAGCATCCAGTACCCAAACAGCTGCTCTGCGAAAGTAGGCCGGAACTAGGCCCGGTACTACCGTCCATGGGCTGGTCGGTACTACCGGCTAGAATAGCGGTACTACCGGACATGAGCAAAGAGAGACCAGTACCCAAAAAAGGTAGTCCGGAAGTAGCCTCGGTAGGCCGGTACTACCGGCTAGTACGTCGGTACTACCGGCCAGTACGTCGGTACTACCGGCCAGTACGTCGGTACTACCGGCTCCAGGAAAACAGCAGATCATGAAACTGAATAACTTTTGCAAGGAAACTCCGATCGAGGTGAATCCAATTTTGTTGGAAAGAAGATGACAAGAACTACCCTACAAAAAGTATAAATATTGAAACCAAGCAAGGGAGATTTTGCTAAAAATGAAAGAGTGAAACCTTCCGTACGGATGGACCGACAAAATCTCCAAAACCGAAAACGCAAGAGAAGATGCATACGAAATCCGTTTTCAGTGAACTTGGCCTTGTCATGACAAGCACGACAAGCACCAAGACCACACCACGATAAGAGAAAAATAAGAACAAATAAAGATGATGCCAAGGATGCAAAGGTTTGAGCTCTCTACGACGATACAATCAAGATACTCGCTCGAGAGCCCCTCTTGATAGTACGGCTATCTATCATATAACCCGGTCTCTCAACTAACATCATGAGACCGGTAAAATAGAAACCCTATCAAGATCATACCTTTGCCTTGCGCATAATCCACTTGAGCTAGATGATGACGATCTTTGTCTTCTCAAGATGGACCACCTTTCTTGATTGCGCTCCGCTCGGTGAAGACTCGCAACGTGCTCCCCCATACACCAACATGGGAGAGGCACTCTTCAACATATCTTCACTTGTCCTTTATCTTGATGACGATCACCACCTAACGCCATCCTCCATGGACTACATAGGATATCCCTTTTGTTGCATGCTCATGGAGAAATGCCTAACCACACATAGAGATACAAGCACATAGATCATGGTGTTGGGAATATGCCCTAGAGTCAATAATAAAATGGTTTATTAGCATATTCATGTTTATGATAATAGTTTATTCTCCATGCTATAATTGTATTAACCGGAAACATAATACATGTGTGGAATATAAACAACCAGGTGTCCCTAGTATGCCTCTACTGGACTAGTTCGTTAGTCAAGAGATGGTTAGAGTTTCCTAACCATGGACTTGTTATAGTCACTTGATAACGGAGTCATATCATTAGGAGTAATGATGTGATGGACAAGACCTAATAATAAAGAGTTGCAATTTATCGTGTCACACAGTTTCATTGCCAACGCTTTAGTATATGCCAAGTATAGTTTCCTTAGACCATGAGATTATGTCACTCCCGTTTACCGGAGCAATGCTTTGTGGACATCAAACGTCATTTCGTAACTAGGTGATTATAAAGGTGGCTTTCAGGTATCTCCGATGGTATTTGTTGGGTGACATGAATCAAGATTGGGATTTGTCCTCCCTTGTGATGGAAAAGATATCTCTGGGCCCTCTCGCTAATATAGCATCAGAAAGGTTGCAACCATGTGATTAAGTGTTAATCACGGAGATCCTATATTATGGACGAGTAAAGAGAACTTGCCAGGTAATGAGATGAAACTAGATATGGAGATATCGACGATCGAATCTCGGGCAAGTTAAATATCGGTGAGACAAAGGGAATCGTATACGAGATTAAGAATCTCCGGCATCCCGGTCCCGCTATTGATTATTGATCTGATCATGTCTATATGTTCTCGAACCCGTAGGGTCACACACTTAAGGCTCCGATGTAGCTAGGGCTTGAGATATTTGATGGTATGAAAGAATGGTGATGCGGTGTCTCGGATGAGATACTAGAAAGAAAGTGGTTTCATATAAGGAAAGTGGTTTCCAGGGTTCCGGAAAAGTTCGGGAATTTTCCGGCAGGGTACCGGAATAATTCTAGAAGGTTCCGGAGGGCCCCACCTTTGGGGGCCACGAACCTAGAAGGACCACATGGACCGAGGGGAGGTGCAGCAGCCCACTTGGGATGGCCACACCCTCTACCTAAAGGCCCATGCGGCTGGCCCATGGGAGGCACCCAAAACCCTAGGGGGCTGACTTGGGGAACAAGTTCCCTCAAGCCGCCGGCCCTAGGGCTTGGAGGAGGGGCCAAGGCAGCCCTCCCACGCCTATATAAAGAGGAGGGGAGGGCTGGGGCGTGGTACCCCATACCCTAGCCGCACCACCCCTCTCCTCCCTCCTCTCTCTCTCGTACACGGCTTGGCGAAGCCCTGTCCGTGGGAAAGCCTCCACCGTATCCACCACCACGCCGTCGTGCTGCTGGGATCTCACGAGCCACTTCCTCCTCACTTGTGGGATCAAGGAGAGGAAGTCTACATCGAGTTGTACGTATGGATACCGCGGAGGTGCTACTCGTGAGGCGCTCCATCGGATTGGATCTCGGATCGGATAATACATCTCCTCGCGACTAGATGAGTCTAGTTGCGGGGATCGACAGACCAACCCCTGCATCGACAAAAGGCTTTGTTCGTTCTTCGAGGGTAAGAGATTGGATCTCATCTTCGCTACCTTCGTCTAATAGATCTAGATCCGTTGGGTTTCTTCCGCCTGTTTCGTAGGAATTTTTTTTGTTTTCTATGCAACGAACCCTACACATGGGTTAGTTCACAAGGCTATATTGACAATTTCTTACCATACCATGGGATCATACGATCCCTCATGGTACATCCCTAGCCTTGTGTGTTGATCAACTTGCACTTAGCCTTGATCAACATAAACTCTTCTTCCTTTAGCCTTGACTCCAACATATGGAGTTCAAGCATTGCTATGGACCAAACCTACAAGTATAGCTCAAAGCACACATTAGTCCTTAAAGATTGTCATTAATTACCAAAACCACACATGGGGACAACCATGCTCTTTCAATATGTACTACTGAAATTTTATAAGTAGGTAGTCTACATCAAAATATATATGTGTGATTTTTTTATTTTATTTAAATGTTGAAATGCGTTTTTTCATTTAATTGTTTATGTAAAAATGTATGGCTCCAACCGACCCGGGGTCCCAAATACCTCACTCTAGAGACAACGTGATATACCCTCCACTCACTACTTGGCTAGGTTGTGGGTAAGAAATTGAGCCATGGCCAGGCATGAGATGAGACAAGCCTCAAAGGAATCTTGTTAGGTTGCCAAATAGAACCCAACAAGAATTTATCAAAAGAATTGAAAACCAAAATATTTGATCAAAGTATCTAACATCATTGAAATGGCTGGCACATTCAAAATGGATAAGAAATGGTTGGGGAGTGTCTGCGCACACTCCCCAATCGGGTACCCAACGGGTAGATAATAGTAACAATAGTTTTCACAGTTTCACATTCATCAATAGCACATCAAATTCGATAATAAAAACACGCGACTGTCTTAGATCAATAAAAAATACGCAAGTAAATGTCAAGACGAAACATGTAGGGTTTAGCTATATCATGGGCACAAAACTATGGCCATGTCTTACCCTGCCTACACGGCTACGGGTACAAAACTATGATCATACCCTACACATACGGGTCTACCTGTTGATAATTTTACCCATGGGTAAAATCGTGGCATGCTAACCATTTAAACTTTAATATAATATGTATTTTTGGTCATAAGATCTAGAAAAGTATCCGGTCATACTTTGTACGAACTTTTACAAGGTCAGAGGCTATAGCACCAACTCACGATTTTTTTTTTTCATATATGTGACTTGGACGTCCCTTGTACGTAGAGTTCAGTGTATTTTTCTGTCTGAGCCGTGAGATACTATATTTATCCTAATCGTAATCATAATAATCCTTTAATTTTTTACAAGTCGTAATCCAATCCTAATATTGGGCATCCTCCATAGAAATCCGAAAGTAGAAAGACAACAACTCCCGCACCTCCGTCTCCTCCCTCCATCCTCCTCCTCTCCAAATCCCCCACCTACGCACGCACAGCCACGGAGGAGAGCTCCGCATCCACAGCGCGCAATTTTAAGCACCTCCGGCCTGCCTGGCTCCTCCCGGCGCCCGATCTCCTCCTCCTACTCCGCGCGCGCCTAGGGTTAGCCCTTCCATCCTTCCTCCTCCCCTCATCCTCCGGACTACGCAGCCGCATCGGCCGCGCGCCATGAGGGTCCACCCGGCCCCGCGGAAGCGCACCATCGCCGTCCAGCGCTGCGCCGCGGCCGCCGTCGGCGCCGCGAAGAAGCTGCGGCGCCTCCCGCACGTCTTCGCCAAGGTGCTCGAGCTCCCCTTCGCCGCCGACGCCGACGTCGCCGTCGAGGAGGATGCGGAGGAGCTCCGCTTCGTCGCCGTCGCGGACGGCTTCTCCCAGGGCGGCGCGCGCGCCCACGCCGTCGAGATCCACCCCGGCGTCACCAAGGTCGTCGTGCGGGACCTGTCCGCCGACGTCGGCTCCGACGACGGGGCCGCCGCCTTCGAGCTCGACCGGTGGCGGTTCCGCCTCCCGTCCTGCACGCGCCCCGCCATGGCCACCGCCACCTACGCCGAGGGCGAGCTCGTCGTCACCGTGCCCAAGGGTGCTGCCCCTGGCGAGGGCGACGACGGCGGCGACGCGGCCGCCCTCCTGGGAGGTGCCAGCGCCGACAGCGTTCTCGTGTTTGTATAGTAATAAATTTCGGATTTCTGCGGTAACAGCACTTTTGCCCACCCGACTCTTTTTTAATATTTACTATGTTGCGTGATAATCATATGGTAATAGCATGCAGTAATAATAGTAAGAAATAATGTGTATGGATCACTGTCTACTGTGAATTGTCCGTAGCTACATTTAAGCTGCTTATTATGCAATGTAATTCTCGATAATCGGCCATTCGAGCCCACTGCAGCAAATTGTTGTTAGTTTAGATGACACATATGTAGTATATGACCGAGCTGATTACTTGAGTAGATCAATCATGAACTAGCATCCCATTACTCATAGTCTGATTAGCCATATAAGATGTTAAGTGTGAGATGGTTATATCTGAGCCTGTTGATCTGGTTTGATGAGAAGTCGAGAATCTGCCTGATGAGATATTGAGAATCAGTTCCTCTGTTGTTGATATGAATCAATGCTTCTAGACACCGGTAGCGTCTGAACGTGTCTGTACTTTGTGTGTGCACCATCAAAATATGGTGATGTCTACTTATTGTTTCCATAAGATTGTCTACTGTGCTGGTGATGTAGTATCATTTAGCTAGCTGAGTTACCAAGCAATTCCATAACCTCGCGGCACTTGAGATTTGTAGATCCTTGTACAATGAAAATGATTGTATTGCGTTTGGAGATTGAGAGGTCAAGATTTGATTCAATCAAGTTATCATTTTCTCCATATCTTAAGCCGTGTCGCAATCTACGTATGCTGTTTACAGTAAGTTAGATTGCTGAGACCTGTCAATCAATCGCCAATCCCTCAAAGGCCATATCCAGTTTTTTGTGCATATATGACAGTATGAACTTCTTGTTTTCATACGAAGGGCAATAATTGCATATATAGTATCCGACTTTTTCCGCTCTCAACTTTATTCTAGTTTTCCTACAATGTGTCTAGCCCCTTTTCATCTCATCTTTTGCTCACGAGATGCTTCATTTGCTTGTCAAACTAGCTAACTAGTAGCGGGGTGTTATATAGGCAGAAGATGATACCTGGATTCTTTTGTCCTAAGATTTTAGGATGTGGTTGGCTTCTTGAGATTGTGAAATCGGTATCTGATAATTCTCATTTTGTTGCCATAGTAGCTGCAAGTTAAATACTTTCTGTTTCCATTTTAGTTATTGGAGGATATGTGTTATTACTTTAGTGTTTGGAGGCTGTATTATCTGAATTTGATGTCAGAGCTTCCTGTTACTCAAAGCAATTATTTTCTTGTGTTTCTTTATGTACATTTGTTGGAGGGTGAACTATGGGATTATTACTTGCTTATTGTTAACTGGAGACAATGTGTGGCTGGAGTAATTAGCATGCATTTTCTGATAAATGTTCGACATTTTGCATGTTATCTTTATTCTATTGTGCGCTGTGATGCTGTCTGACTGTCATGTAGAAGTGATTTCATCTGAACTCCACCTTGTTTTTTCTTCTCCTCATTTCATCTTTTCCGTACATCTTTGCCACTGTGAATTCTTTCGTGCAACTGGAGAGGTATTCGTAAAGATTCTGAGATAGTGACCCTATCATTTGTTTCCTAGGATAACTGGGGGTCGGAGAGAATTTTCCCATTTTCTTTCGCTAAAACTTATTCGGTTTTCTTTCTGGGTAACTCTGATATTTTCTTAGTTGCGTCGGACAATTGACAGGTAGAGAATATCTTGTTCCTTTTCTGGGATAAAGTGGTGCCTTTTAGTTTTTCGTAGAGTCTACAGATGCTTGAACTATCTTAACTTACATTGACCAGAATGTCCAGTTTGTTGAGTCACAATCTCAGTCTATGAATTTCAGTGCCCAGGACTCTTGCGTTATGTTCTACAGTCTGGGCGTGGTGTAAATCACGAGAAAGAACGGAAACCACAAATGGCTCCCGAGTTACAGTGAGCTCGTTTTTTTGAAAAAACTCGTACAATGAGCATGAATAGAACTTTGTTAAAGAACCGTTCACCACTTTGACTGAAACAAAAGCAGCAATTCGAAATATCGTCCCTACGCCCATGAACATCTCTCCTTTCTCGGAACAGCAAAATCTCTGGTAAAATGATGTTATCCCGGACTAGGTGTTTAACTCTCACGAAAGAAATGCACGTTACCAGAAACAAACCAAAAACAGCAAAGCGAGCTCATCAGATACTAGCAGAAAAGAGAACAGCCCTCTGCTTGCCTGCCGGCCTGCAATCACGACACGAGCCATGTGACCATATACCCCACGCCATGATGATCTAACATGAGGTGCACCATCATACAAGTCACAGACAAACCCTAACCTTCCTCGTTTAGGCCAACTCCAGCTGCATAAGAGCTAACAAAAACAATAAATATACACACCAACCATAATTGGTGAATGATGATCCTCAAAAGTACCAAAACCATCAAGAGCACATACAATAGTACAGTGCATAGATAAAACTGAAATTAATTTAATTGAACACATGATCGATCAAGTACCGAAGAATTACATGGTATTTTTTTAAGGTTTTCCCTTGTTCCTGAACACAATTACATAAGGCGGTAAGTCTCGGTGGATGGAATACATAATTTACATCCAGGTTTCTTAGTTGTACAAAGTAGTAGTCTAACACGGGAGGACTAAGAGAAAGCATTTAGTAGTTGTAAGAACATATGAGAACTGAGACGAGGTACCAGCCTAACCATTGTAGTCAGTCACTACAAAATAGGGCCATTGCATGAAATGAGTCGTCGGCATCATTTTGGTTATTGTCATGTCATTCATCAGCGACGTTTCCTGATTGATCCTACCGGTAGTAAGCCTGGTGGAAGGTAGGGGCCATTCCATTGCTGTAAGCTGGCAATCCATTGCTGTACCCGCCATAGGTGGTGGGGTAGGTCATGGGAGGGGAGGAGTATGGCATTCCAAACCCGACATTGGGTACCTCGTTGGCTGGGTAGACGTATGGCTCCCTGATCACAGGAGGGCTCCGGTTACAGTAGAGGCCATTCCCAGCCGCCCTGTCATAAGGGTAGGAGGAGGCTGTGGCATATGATGTGTGAACGGGGGAGGCATATGATGTGTGAGTGGGGGAGGCATATGATGTTTGAGAGGGCGATGCATATGATGTTTGAGAGGGGGACGCATATGATGTGTGCGAGGGAGAGCGAACAAATGTGGGGGTGGCTAGTGGGAAAGAAGACACAGACGTGTTGTTAGTGAGACGACCTGCCTTAGCTGGAGGCATTGGGCCTCCGTTGCTCGCCCGAATGCGCTTGTTGGCGGGTTCGATGCTACCGCCGCTGGAGGCGCTTGAGGATGCATTTTTCTTCTCGGTCTTGACCTTCTCCAGCTCTTCAAGCTGCTTCTGAAGATCCTCCAGTGGAAACTCAGACTCCAGTTTGCGGTCCTCAATGCACTTTATGACAGCTCTCAGTGCTGACTGCTCTTTCTTGTTCGTGTTGCTCTGGAAGGTGAATATGTCAGATTCTATTGAGGTTCGAAATGATAGTTCAGAATAGATAGAAGATGTATGTACCCCAGATTGGCCACTGCTAGTGCTCGAGTTATCTGAAACAGTAGATGACATCTTCTTCGAGTCCTCCAGGTAGGATTTCAGAAGAGGAACCGGAGGGAACTTCTCCTGAAGTCCAGCCTCATATGCGAAATTCACAGCATCAAGCTGCTGGCCCTTAGCAATTAGCTCTTCTATAATATCTGCAAAAGAGGAAAACGATGACTTGTCACATGATATCAAGAAAACACTCCCAAATTGACCATGGTTATAGAGCAGTGAAGGTGCCAAGGAAGGCAAACACAAACTATGGACACCATGAATATGGGCAGTAAGAAGCAATGGCAAGAACAAACACAGCAGAGCAGAGGCGCTAAACTACAAGTGCTGTACCAGCAAGACAAACGAATGTAGCAGAAGGTAGTATGCGTTAGAACAGAGAAGGATGTTTAAGAAATTTCTGGTGCAGCAGTAATGTGTGCCACTGAAACAGTCTGTGCAGTAACTTGATGTTAACGTTACCACAGGACTGAATTTGCTTTTCACTCCAAGGAAACAGAATAGTAGGCACAAGAATCTTGGCGATATCTCAAGGCTAAAGCAATGGCCCCAAGACTATGGCCACTAAGAATGATGGCGATCAGGACAAAGATACAGTTATCCTTAGCCTATTGACCGACACTAGACAACCCTTTCTAGCACATGGCTGTGACAGTGACCACCCATCCCAGCAAAAGACATAGCTCACTCCAAAAAAAACGCACTCCATCCTAATTATAGTGGACTGACATGCTCTTGTACAGTAATTGGTACTTTAACTCTAATTATCACAAAAAAACAGGATATTTTCTAAGCATGGAGCTACGCTGCTGCAGAGCAGTGATTGCTAGCGAGAATTCAATGCAAGATCTAAGCATCTCCTAATCAATCATCTGTAGTAATGTATCCCCCAGAGATTCATCCTTTTCAACACTTGGTATGCACAAGGCCTGAGGAATATGCGACAAAAAATGTAGTACACTGCAGTGAGAATGCATCAGCAGGCAAGGAGCAGGACATACCAGCCATGTCTTGGTCAAGTCCGAGGGCGAGCGCGAGTCGCGGCATCTGTCGGCGCCAGGAGAAGCTGACAACGATCCTCCGGTAGAGCGGGCGGTCCTCCCTCTCGGCAACGGCGAAGGTGGCGACGTGCTGCAGGAAGGCGTGCGCGTCGGGGGGCTTGGCCGCCTCCACCCCGCCCTTGAGCTCCACCGCCTCCTTCCACTCCCTCGCCATGCCCCGCGCGCGCTCACGCGCGGCCCGCGGCACCAGGGGTCGTGCCGCCCCGATCTCCGGGTCAGGATCGGCCAGCGCCGGCACGGCCGCCTCGAGGATGAGCACGCAGGCCCAGGCCAGGTCGGCGGGGCTCTTCGTCTCCCGGCGGTCCACCGGAAACACGTCGGCGACGGCGTCCATGACGAACTTGGCCGGATCCACGCAGCGGCTGAGCGCGGGCGGCATCTCGGCGCGCAGCGCGTCGGCCTCCTTGCGCCGCGCAGCCACGAAGCCGAAGAACGCGGCGGAGTCCATCTTGGCGCAGAGCGCCCTGAGGCTGTCGGCGAGGCCCGCGGCGTCCTCCGAGACGGAAGAGCCCTCGCCGGTGGCGGCGAGGGAGTCGAGTTGTTCGAGCGCGCAGGAGACGGAGCCGTCGACGGAGAGCTCGCGGCGGCGGAGGGAGTCGAGCGCGCGCCCCGTGCGGGCCTCGAGCGCGCGGCGCTTGTGGCGGATGGCGTCGGAGCGGGAGGCGAGGCCGCGCTCGAGCGTGAGGAAGTGGTCCGAGAGCTGCTGGTAGAGGCGCGTGCAGCTGGCGAGCAGCTGCTGCTGGCGCTCCAGCTCCGCGAACCCCGCGCTCACGGCGTCCCCCGTGACCGCATCCTCCTCCGCCGGCGAGGCCATGGGGCCCGGCCGCCGCTCCTCCCGATCGGCGGAACCCTAGCACGATAATCCCCTCGCGCGTGTGCGTGTGCGAACAGTGGGGGGGACGGGACGGAGGAGGGGAAAGCGAGGGAGGTGGGCATAAAGAGTGGGCGGGTGGGTGGGGGCTGGAGCCGGCGAATGCCAGGGCGACGCGTGGCGGCTGCGGCACTGTAAAGTGGTCGCCGGGAGGAGGAGGCTGGCGGTGCAGAGGTGGTATAGGGTTTACCACGGGGAGGGAATGGTGGCTGGGTGACTTGTGGGGTAGGGAAAGAGTGGGCCCGGTATGTCGGTGGGGTTTGGTGCGGGCAGAGGTGGCGGGAACAGCTGGGGGCGTGCGTGGTGTGCTGCGGCGATGGCGGGAATGGAGCGGAGCAGAGCGCTCGGCTCGTCCATGAGACCACGAGCACTTGTCTCACCACGGTACGGTGCCTGCCATCATCACGCTCCTCAGTTTTCACCCTACCGTACGCTTGCGAATTTTGATGAGGAAAAGCTTGTGTGTTTTCGAGAGTATGTCCTAAAAAAATCGGACCCTAAAACGCGTGTAAGTAAAACCGTAAAATCATTTTAAAAAATGAAAATTGTTCGGACAGAACTGATACATAATAAAACACATCTATTATAAAACCAAATATTCCCCTAATATTTTTTTTCTCCATCTTCTTCTTCCTTCTCTCACCTGTGTGTTGCCCCTCACCTCCAGCCCGATGCGACCCGCCGAATCCACGCATACAACTACTAGATTGAGGTCCCATGGACGAGCGAAGTGGAGGCGGGATTGGCCGAGAGGGGCGAATGTTGAGCAGCTGACCTCGACGGAACCGATCATGACGGTCGTTGCTGGTCTCCATTTGGCCTCATCGGAATTAGCCGAAAACGGCCGGAATCGGTTGACAAACGCGAGCAGAAATGGTTTCGTGTTGAAATTGTAGCGTAGGCAGTGGGATGGCCGGAATCGACGTCGTGCGGCAAGCGCGGGAAGGGCCTACAGCTGAATATTCCCAACCGCCAAGCTTTTTCCGAGATAAGGGAAACCCATAAAAATTGACCCAAAAACTTCATATCTAAGGGATACGAGGTTTGCTTTAAGGTTTTCCTTAAAAAATTAAGGGTCGGTCCAGTTTACGCGATCTGAAATGGACAGTTATTCGCATAAAATCTTAAAATAGCGGTTATTTTATGGATTTGACCCTTTTAAGAGATCCGCTAGAAATGCTCTAACCAGGCATGACTAGGGGTGGGCGTTCGGTTAAACCGAACCGATCGGGTCGGTTCTTCGGATTTTGAAGAAATTCGGTTATGAAAATATGGAGACCGATCAGTCATTTGGAAAACTAAAAACCGAGGAGTTCGGTCTGCCCAGATTTCGGTTCGGTCTTCGGTTTAGACCGAATTGACCTGCAATCAAAACGGAAGACGGAATCGACGGACAAAGCTATGTGCTGGCTGCAGTGTCACCGCCAGAGCCGCTCGTAGGGGTAGAGGGAAGGAGAGTCAGGTCCAGGCTACCGCCGTCGTTGCTGGCCGGGATGGAGAGAAGGAGAGTCGCCTGCAGGCCATCGCCACCATTCCCCGCCTGTGTGAAGAGGAGCCTCGGCCACGGTCGTCCGTCGGGATGAGGAGAAGGATCTTCGGCTTCAGGCGCCGCCGCACGACGGGGGAGAAGGAGAGGCGGCGCGCTGCCGGCTAGGTAGGCCATGGGTGGGGAATCGGGAGACAAAAACGTGGAGGCATTGGACTGATGGGGGCTACGTGCGTGAGAATCTCTACTAGTACAAAGGATGAAAGGAGATAGAAGTCCTTGGGCTATGGGCTTATGGCCCTGTGGGCTGGATTACGTATTATTTTCGTCCATGTACACATCTAATCGGTTCTTGTGTCTATTTGGGTAACCAAGGCACGAGACCGAACTTACCGAATTAATTTCGGTTATTAACAAATGATGACCGATCTAGTGACTAATATTTTCGGTTTCGGTCTATTCGGATTCGGTCCCGGGTATTTCGGTTCAGCTATTCGGTTCTCCGACGTATCTATAATTTTTTATGTTCCATGCTTGATTATATACCAGTGCCACATGTTTTTAGAATGTTTTTATATCATTTTGGCATGATTTATGGAACTAACCTATTAACAAGATGCCCAGTGTCAGTTCCTATTTTCTGCTGTCTTTTTGTTTCAGAAAAGTTGTTTTGAGAAGTTTCTCGGATTGTCCTCAAAATTTACGGGAATTATTTCCAATATGAAACGAAGACGGAGCCCGAAGGACAGCTAGAGGGGAGCCACAGGGGTTCCAGGTGACCCCCAGGCGCAACCCCACCCTAGGCCGCGCGGGGACCCCACCTGGTGGCCCTGTCCATCTCCTCGCGTCGCCCCTTCGCCTGTAAATTCCCCTCTGACCTAAAAACAGGGGAGGGCCGATCACAATTTCCAGAATACGTCCGAGGCCGCCGCCATCTCAAACCCTAGTTCGGGGGGGGTTCAGAAGCTCTTCCCGGCACCCTACCGGAGAGGGGAATCGACGCCGGAGGCATCTACATCACCATGTCTGCCTCCGGAGTGATGCGTGAATAGTCCACCACGGGACTACGGGTCCATAGCAGTAGCTAGATGGTTGTCTCTCCTCCTTGTAATCCATTGCTTTGATCTTGTGAGCTGCCTATCGTGATCAAGATCATCTATTTGTAATTGCTACATGATTGTGTTTGCATGGATCCGATGAATTGTGTAAGTCATTACTTTTGTTCAGTTATGTGTTTCATCTATGATCTTGCATGCTCTCCAATGCTAGTGGTTGCTTTGGCCAAGTAATTGTTAGTGTTGTATGAGGGAGTATTTATGCTGGAAAACTTCTTCCGTGCTGCATCATACCTTCCTCTTGGGGTCTCCCAACACATCGCCATCACCTACTGCTTCCTCGTGAGCTTAAAAACAGAGGCACAAAAAGGAGAATTTCGAAAGTTTTAAAGATAGCACATGAAAATTTTACTTGGAGTGGAAAGGAAATTCCACATGTAGGTAGGTATGGTGGATACAAATGGCAAAGATATTTGGCTCATGGATTTGGATGCACAAGAAGTATTCCCTCTCAGTACGGATTTTTGGGCTTAGCAGGATATCAAGCAAACACATAACATTAACTTGGTTCAAGAATGACTACAGATATACATCATGCATAACCACTAGACTTCACACCGTCTACCTTGTTAGTCAAACCAACTCTTTGCAAAAAGAATATCTAGACTCTGAGAGCTACCAAGCAGGACAGGACCACAATTTTAAAGTTTTGCGGCAGTTCTTTACTAATCTATTCTACTAGTGAAGGGGTTCGTAGACGGAAAACAAAAAATTTCTATCTAACGCAACACCAAAACTAGCCAAGATCTATCTATTAGTAATGCAGTAACGGGACGGTTTCGGCGACATACCTCTTGTAGACCGAAAGCGTTTAACGTTTCAAGAGGAATGTGGATGATGTAGTCGAACCGAAGCCGACCTCAAGGTCGTGGCGATCCTGGCGCGACGACTGGTGCCGCAATGGCACCTCCGAGTACTCACACACGTACGGTGTATGATGACGACTCCAGGTCCCTCCGATCCCACCAAGGTTGCGGAAGTAGATCTTCTGGCGGAATTCCGGCTGCACGACGGCATGCAGCGGGGAAGATTGCCCTCTCGTGCGCGGCCCTTACCTGGGGCCACGGGGTACGAGAGAGGTGGAGAGGTGTCGTGGGATTTATTGGATTTTCTCCAATTCTTGGCTTAATTAAAAAACCCATGTGGCACTTGTATATATAGGTGGAAGAGGGGCACCCCTCTCCTTGGCTCCCCAATGTGGGACTAAAGGAGGAGGGGGAGTAGGAGAGCCGGTCGGCCCTAGATCCTAGTCCAATTCGGACTAGGGCTAGGAGGCCCAACCCAGCCCCTCCCTTGGTCCCCTAGGGCGGTCGGCCCCCTAATGGGCTGCCTCCTTCCGGAGGTGGCCCATTAAGGTTGGCTGCCCCCATAATTCGAATTAAAACATTTTTAATTAA
Source organism: Puccinellia tenuiflora (assembly GCA_012064385.1). Classification (NCBI taxonomy): domain Eukaryota; kingdom Viridiplantae; phylum Streptophyta; class Magnoliopsida; order Poales; family Poaceae; genus Puccinellia; species Puccinellia tenuiflora. The sequence goes on along the minus strand of QRDG01000960.1, from coordinate 58,668 downwards.
TAAATAACTTTATTAAATCAATAAATATATATATAATTCATTAATTAATATATGTATCTATTATTTAATTTATTTATTATAATATATAAATATTTAATTCTCCAATTAATTATGGACAAATTATCCTTCTGCCATCAGTTGTGTCCATGTGCTCAGTTTTGCCCTCAGTTGCGAAACGTTCTCAGTTTTACCCCTAGTCTGTGCGTAAGGACTTATTCCGTGAATCTTGCCATCTCCGTCTGGTCCAGGTAGTTGACTCGGGCTTGTAGCCACTGCTTGTGGGACCCCCTGTCTACCGTTCCTGAGGGCAAAACTGAGCAAATGGGCACACACTGATGCCAGCCCATCGACCGTTGCCGGCGCCGCGTTTGTGATAAAAGCGGTGTACCGCGCCCACAGAGCTCGCAGCGGGGAGCAAGAATCAGCGAAGCGGGGTTGGAGGCGGCCACGCGCAGAGGTGGGCGGCGAGCTAGGAGCCGGGCGCAGAGGTTGGCAACTAGGAGCCGGGCGCGGGCGACCGAGAGGGCGGCGTCGACGGGGAGCGCCGCCGACGGTGGGAGGGCGCGGCCATGTGATACAGCTACAGGTGACGTGCGCGGACGCGGTGAGTTCCCCTTCGGCTCCGGGCGTTCGCGAATCGAGCTCCATGTCTTCTTCTAGCTCCCGCGCGACCTCGCGGATGGAGATCCCGGCGCGCACGGAGATGCCGATCTTCGTCTATCTGCGGTGCCGGATGGACGTTGCTCGGAGGATATCACAGACACCGAGGAACAAGAATCGTCCGTTCTACGTGTGCACCAGCGCGATTGGGGTAAGAATCGGGGCAATTTCACAATTTTCATGGATCGGCATCCTTGAGCAATCCATTTGATCTGTTTGGCGATTTTATAGTTAAAATGTTTCTTCCTTTGGGAAGATGTTTTGGTCCAGACGCTGATGAATCAGCTGCTAGTTGTGCACCAAGAATGGCTGCGACAGACGGCAGCGTCCGCAATGCGAGCTCCGGAAGAAGAGACGGAGGGCGGAGCACGCATTGATACAGAGGTTGCTGACGAGCTAAGGAGATTGAACCAGAAGATTAGGAAGCTCGAATATCAAGCACAAATTCCCATTTGCATTTGGGCATTTGTAGGGGGTATGTTAGTCGCAGTGGGTGTAATGTTGAAATTGTATGGAATGGCATGAATTTGGGAGGAATTTGTAGGAGGAATTTGGGAGAAATTGTATGGTAATCGCAGTGGCTAGGTGTAGTAGGAGTTTGTATGCTTGAAATTGTATGAATAAAGTTTGAAAGAAGGGAAAAGAAATGGGAAATTCAGAAGATTCAGTGTAGCAAATAACTCCTGTGCGACACTTTCCATCGGAATGGTGAAAAATGCGACATCGTTCGAAGAAATAGCTACTGCGCGACGTTTCTGACGGCCAAAATAGTTATCACACGACATGGTTGATTAAACGGTCGTAACGTTGGTTTGATTCCGACAGGTGGGTCATAGACTCGTGTTCTCACTTAGTTGTGCTCATAGATTTAGATTTACCAAAGACATGATTTTCTATTTTTTATAAGTTGAAAAAGAGGATTAATCAGAGCTCGAAAAAGAAGGCCATGAAGGCGAGCACACACGAAGGACACGAAGTCAGACGCGCGTACGCTTGTTCCATGCACCGCGTCATTCTAGGTCGTCGGATCTTATTGAACGGCTTAGATCGAACCAGCGGGCCGATCCAAACCCCATCTATCCAGCCAATCAGCGCATCACATGCCCACGAGCCAATCAAATTGCAGAACGAGCGCACACGCGGATCGGCGTGTCTGATCCCAACCGTTCACTCACCAGCGATTAATGGTTCAGAAGCGGGAGGGGTTTCGGATGGGGTTTCCGGGGTTTAGGGTTAGGGTTTCACTGAGCTAGGGTTGAGCATAACTAATTAAAAAATCAAAAAAATATAAAACTTTCGCACATTGTCGTATTATGCAACTAAGTTGCTATAAAAAATATAAAACTTGGATTTTCAGTCGGTCAACTTTTTTTGTGAGGTTTGACAAATATTAAAATGAGCACAAATAATTCAAAAAAATTGTAAAAATGTGAAACCAGCGCACATTGTCGTATTATGTGACATAGTTACGATATAAAATAATAAACTTGGTCTATGTGTATTTTCATGAGAAAACCTTCACACAAATGACTTACCACGATCGATGTTGCAGAGAGTTCAACTCAAAGTGAGGAGAAGTGGTTTTGGATTTGGAACATGAAATTTTCTAAAACCGCACCAAAGCTTCATTTTGGAGTGACTAAGAAGGATCCAGGCTTAGTTTTTCATTTTCATGTTTCAAACTTGTTTAAATGTTGGTCAAACTTAGGTTTGACCAAAAATGAAATGAGCATAAAAAATTCAAAAAAATAAAAAAAATGAAAAACCAACGCACATAGTCTTATAATGTCATATACTAACGATTCAAGTTGATAAACAAGGTCTACATACATTCAGACGAAAATTAATGGATCTTGGCTCATATCGCCCAATCTCAAACTCCGTCGCATTCAAATGAGCATAAAAAATCCAAAAAATAAAAAAAATGAAAAACCAACGCACATAGTCTTATAATGTCATATACTAACGATTCAAGTTGATAAACTAGGTCTACATGCATTCAGACGAAAATTAATGCATCTTGGCATCTCAAACTCCGTCGCATTCAAATGAGCATAAAAATTCAAAAAAATCAAAAAAAAAATGAAAAACCACCTCACATAGTCTATATATATGGAATAGATGTGTAGGTAAGTTATTTGGCTGATTTAGCCAAGGTCGAAAAAAACCTTGCTTAGAAATGAGGCCATTTACCCTACCTTTGGAGCTCTTTTTTAGAACATTTTTCATGAATGTGAGTTTACTTCGCAAAAGGGCTCGGATTGATGACCAAGTTAGAACAAGCAAGTTCACCATAGTTTGGAAAGCATTGCAACATCCAAATAGCATGTCAATTTTTAAGTTTGGATCAAATTTGAAGTTTGGTTCACATATTTCAATCACTCACCCATTTGGCCCTCATTTTGACACTACTTGCTCAAAACATGTACCATCATCATCCAAACACCATTAAAACATAGTTGTAGCATAGGTCCAACATCACTCAACATAATACAACATCATTCATAATGTTTCATAAATTCTACTTGGTTCCATCTCAATCTACAATGCGCGTCAGGGCTTCTTTTTTATCCATGTGCTACTTGCCACCACTGTGCTCCTTGTGCTTCTTGCCACCATTGTGCTCCTTGTGACCCTTGCCACCATTGTGCTCCTTGTGACCCTTGCCACCATTGTGCTTCTTGTACGTTCTGCCTTGATGCAGTACGTCACAAGTACATTTCTACACTCACTCATTGATGAAAAAATGGAACCTTCTTCCATCTGAGGGTTCTCACGGTCCCATTCAACAGCTGGAACTCGTCCTCACCCACAGCTGCATTGTCTTCGTCTACACCCACCGCGTTAGCCTAATCTTGGTTTTCAGCCCGAGATGCATGTCGTAAATTCTGAACAACATCAGAATATAGCCGCTCTTCTTCATCCCCACAATTGGAGTCATCAGGCTCCACTTCAACAGGGACCCTTATGCTGCTGCCCATGCTTGTCGAGCCAGCACGTCCTCAGTGCACTACCTGAACTTTTCTGGCTGGAGCTGCGATCACGACGACATGGTGCTGCCCGGAATGGTCCAACTGCCGGCACAACCACATCATTTTGCAGCCTCACATGAAATTTCTCTCTCTCCTTATGCTTAGCAAACATGTGAAAGTGCATGGTTGATCCCATGCATGGTTTTGGTAATTAATGACAATCTCTATGGACTAATATTTGCATTGAGCTCTATGTGTAGGTTGTCCTTTAGCTTGTATCAAGATCATTTGTTGATCAAGGCCAAGCTTGCTTGTCTCCATTTGTTGGAGTCAAGCTCAAGGGAAGAAAAGTTTTGTGTTGATCAAGGCTAAGTGTGGGTTGATCGTCACTCAAGTCCAAGTGAAGATATGCCGAAGAGTGCTTCCCCCATCTTGGTGTCTGGGGGAGCGTCATGTGAATCTTCACCGAGCGAAGCGCAATCAAGAAGATGGTTCGCGTTGCAAGGCAAAGGTATGATCTTGGTAGGGCTTTTATTTTACTGGTCTCATGATGTTAGTTGAGAGACCGGGTTATAGGATAGATAGCCGTACTATCAAGAGGGGCTCTCGACCGAGTATCGTGATCGTATCGTTCGTGGAGAGCTCAAACCTTTGCATCCTTGCATCCTCACAATCATCTTTATTGGTTCTTATTTGGCTCTTATCGTGGTGTGGTCTTGGTGCTTGTCGTGCTTGTCATGACAAGGCTAAGTTCACCGAAAACCGGTTTTCATATGCATCTTATTTTGCATTTTTCGGTTTTGGAGATTTTGCCGGTTCTTCCGTGTGGAAGGTTTCACCCTTCCAACCCTCCGCACAATCTCCTTTGCTTGTTTTGTAGGGTAAGCTCTTGTCGTCCTCTTTCCAACAAATTTGGATTCACTCGATTCGGACTTCATTTGCAAAAGTTATGGCAGTTCTGGTTTTCTCTGTTTGGATCTACCCCGGAGAGGGTCCGGAGTCTCCGGTCACACCGGAGTCTCCGCCCCCAAGGACCCGGAGTCTCCGGCCCCTGGTTTTTCGCTGCCGAACGATTTTGTGTGGTGCGCTCCTGGACAGTGTCCGGAGGCACCCCGGAGAAACCCCGGAGTCTCCGGTCCGGCCGGAATCTCCGGCCCCTGATGACCGGAGTCTCCGGTGTGCCTGCCTCTCCCCAAAATGTGGTGCGCCCCTTTTGTCTGCCCGGAGAGACACCGGAGATGGTCCGGAGTCTCCGGTCCCTCCGGAGTCTCCGTCCCCTCGATGACCGGAATCTCCGGCCCTCCTGCTTTGATCCATGTGTGGTGCGACTCTGTTGCTTGTCCGGAAGCTGTCCGGAGGCAGGCCGGATTCTCCGGCCCTGGCCAGAGTCTCCGGTGCACTTAGGCCCGGAGTCTCCGGTCTAAGTGGCCTCCAACGGCTAGTTTTTCAGGGGACCTATAAAAGGCCCCCTTCTTCCCCTTTTGCCCTAAGGTTTTTGGCTGCACGAATTTCACTCTCTCTCCCTCCATTGTTGACCTTGGAAAACCTTCCCCTCTCCAAATCCCTCCAATGATTCTTGCCCAAACTTAGGGATTCAAGAGAGGAGATCTAGATCTACCTTTCCACCAATCAAAATCTCCTCTAAGTGAGGGGAACCTAGTGGATCTAGTTCTTGGAGTTCTTTTGTGGTTCTCCCCTTGTTCTTCCTCTCTTATTCCCCCCAAAGCATTTGTTGCTTGGTTGGAATTTGAGAGTGAAGGATTTGACCACTTTGTGTGTTCTTGCCTTTTGCATTTGTTGCATCGGGTTGCTCTCTCCACGGTGATACGTGAAGTTGAAGGTTGAGAAGCTTGTTACTCTTGGGTGCATTGTGTTCCCAAGAGCTTGTTGCCTCTTGGGTGCATCGTGTACCCTAGACGGTTTGGAGGTGCCGTGAAGACTTCGGCTTGTGGAGCTTCGGCACGAATTTGGGAGCCCCCAATTGAGTTGTGGGTGTGTGCCCCAAGAGAAGTTGTAAAGGGCTCCAGAATCCGCCTCGAAGGATTCCGATAGTGGAAGGTGAACCAATCCCTTGGGTGAGGTTCATCGTAGAATAGGTGAGGCCTTTGTGGCATCTTGAGTAGGCCACTTGTGGTGAGCTCACACCCCTCCAACGAGACGTACTCCCTTAATAAGGAGGAACTCGGGAATAAATCTTCGTCTCCGTGTGCCTCGGTTATTTCTATACCCGAGCTTTTACTTATGCACTTTACATTGTGATAGCCTTCGTGCTTGAAGTTTATATCTAGCTATCACCTTGTTGCTTGCCTTGTTTAGCATAAGTTGTTGGTGCACTTTAGGTAAACCTAGAATTTTAGGTTGTTGGCTTGTTAATTTAAACACCTAGTTTTATTCCGCAATTATCAAGCCCCTAAATAGAAAAAGTTTTAATCGCCTATTCACCCCCCCTCTAGGCGACATCCGGGCATAGCTTGTTCTTTCAACATGGTAGCGAGCTCTTCATCATTTGTAACTTTCACCCATTTATTTCCCCCATCGTAGTATTTGAATTCCACTTCATCGAATGTTCAAATGCACAAGCGAGCTCAAACTTACCACTCGGGAACCCAGTCGTGGACGCGGCGGGTCTCCGGCCCGACGTTTGCCTCGCCAGCTACTCCGGGGTCGTAGCCGCTCACCATTTCACCCTGGAGTTAACCCTCTTACTTCATCTGCCTCGCCAGCCCCAGCGCTCCCGCCGGGCGCATGGAAGGAGCCCCCGCCGTTGGTCGAGCAGGTGGCGGGCGCAGTGGCAGAACAAGCGGGACAAGCTGGTGGCGGTGGAGCATGTAATGGTGGAGCACGTTGCGGTGGAGCAGTTGGCTATATACGCGGTACGGACGCGGCGACGTAGGTGGTGGCGGTGGAGGTGGTGGCGGCGGAGGTGGTGGCAGCGCAGGTGGTGGCCGTTCGGGAGCAGGGGTGGTGCACGGACAGATTGGGGGGTAGGGTTCAGGTCGTTATTTTTGGCGCCGATGTGCGGTCCCACCTGTAAGATGCAGACCCACTTCACTAACGCCTACAGAAGGAATCCACTTCAGACTGGCCGTTTGGCCTCGCCATAGCAGCTGCGACTGAAGTAGTGGCAAAACTGAGCACCATTTGGAACTAGTGGCAAAACTGAGTCATACCAAGCCTCTAAGGGCAATCTATTAAATGACCCATTAATTATTTATAAATTATAGAACTTATTTCCATCAATATATAAATATATATAATTCTCCAATTAATATATTCACATCATATATAAATTCCCGTGACTCCGAAACTCCTGCCGGATCACTCTGATACTCCTTCGGTTTTCTTCGGAACCCTTCCGATACTCTCTCTTCCTATCTTCGACAATTCCAACACTCCAGACATGACCGAGACTCCTCTCCGATCAATGATCATCAGCGGGACTGGGATGCCCATAATGACCCCTGTGCATTCCACGAAATAACTTTGTCGTTGAACCATAAACATAGATTCTCATTCCCTTTGCTATCGCGATACTGACTTGCCCGAGATCTGATCATCCAGCATTTCCATGCTTAGTTCTATCTCGTTACCAGTCAAGTCTCATTCAACTCGTTCCCGTGATCTTTCATCCCCATGACCTAGTCATATGTCGCGCATCTTATTTGGATGAAGACTCACCGAGTGGGCCTAGAGTATCTCTTCGTAACGCAGGAGGTGCAAATCCCGCTTCTTGATACATACGTCTCAACATATCACCTTTGCATACCTGAGCTACACCTTTATGATCACCCTGTTACGGTGTGATAGTTGTGGTTGAAGTTCGTAGAGAAGTGCGGTTCTCTTACGTAAGCCCATACAGCTACGTAAAACTTGCAAATAGGTAAAGTAGAGGCGTCTAACTTTATTTTGCAGGGGGCGAGTGATATGATATGGTACGGTAAGTATTATGCAAAATATTTAGTTGTCATGGTGGAGGCCCCGTAGACCCGGCGCCGGAGCAAGATGGAGATCATGCCAGCGCATCCCGATGGAGATCAAGGCGCGACACCATATCATATCACATTACATTTGATGTTAATTGTGTGCTTATATTGCTTGTATTAGATATACGACGGTAGTAATATAAGTTAAATCTCTCACTTTAATACCAATTAAAAGTGTTCTCCCTTAGTATGCACCACCAAGAAAGTTCGCCATTGTGGAGGCAGGCCGTGACGATCGGGTGTCAAACACATTTGCGTTCGCATACGGTGGGTGTAAGCCATGTATGCACATCAATATACTAAGGTTAAATTGGCGAGCCTAGCATGTACAGACATGGCCTCGGAGCACAAGGGATCGAAAGATCAAGCACGAGTCGCATGAATGTTGCGATCGACATTGTAATGTCCACCTTTGCAGTCATGCAGCCGGCAGTGACGATCGGGGGTTGTATGGTTAATAAGGATCGTGTAATCTTTAAGACCGTTTTGAGAGATGATTGTCTTAATTAGTGGAGTTATTTTATAATGCGATGATAATTGAACTCATATTATAAACTTTATTTTAAAATCGTCTTTGCAAAAATCCTTGTAGACAATGGCCTTCGACTTTAGCCCTTTCATTTTTGGTGAAAATCTCCGTCTCGATGGGTCCAACTTCACTGGATGGTACCAGCTTCTAGTAGATACCCTTGAATTTTTTTTTGCTCTACATGATAGAAGAACCACTAAGAGATCAACCCGATGATTCTGAGGGTGAGGATGCCTATGAGGATTGGCGTGACGTCCGTGACACCTACATGCATGTTCAGTGGCTGATGTGTTCCAGCATGACTTATGACTTAAGGGTGCAATTCAGCAACACCCGTGCCGACGAGATTGTAAGAAGACTTAAAATCCTCTTCGGGGCACAAGTCAGAGTCGCTAGGTTCGAATGTCTGGATAAATTTCTTTCAACCATGATGGAAGAAAAGACATGTCTGGATCAGCACTTGGTGAGGATGCATGAGATTCATCGACGCCTCACGCATGTTTGGACTACTGGTTGGCTGATGAGACAGCAAAGGATGTGATATTGCGCTTGCTTCCACTCAGCTATAAGAGTTATGTCAGAGATTTTGTGATGAAAGGAGAAGAGTTCACCTTCGTTGCATTCCTAACTCAGATGAGGACTGCCAAGATAGAACCAATAGAAGCAGAAATCATCAACCCAAAAGGTATATGATATACAGTTTATAAATGTTTTTCATTCGCACTTGTTGCAGTATTGTGAAGTATTTGATACTTATTCTTGTTCTATGAAAACAGAACCGACTGTTCATGTGGATTGGAATGGACAAGGCGCCAATGGATGATTGGGATCTATCAAGGAGTTGATGCTGGAGACGCCCTTCCTATACATTTATCGTTTTTAGAGGATTTGAGTAAAGTTTGTAATCGATTAGAGTATGGACTATATTAGTGTGTTTTGCATTTCGCAAGACAATTATTCATGTAAAGACAAGGAGTTGTTCTATATTGTGAATAAATATCTTTTGTGGTCACATTTCGATTATGAGTATGTTATTCTTATCTCGACGATAAATAAATTAGAACATTTATAAATCGTGCTAAAATAAATATCCAATGTTTAATAATGACTTCATTATAAAATGACACTATTCTTGGTCATGATATAAATGTGTAAAACATTTTGATGGTTGACACATGCCCGAGTAGGCGATATGACTAAGGCGCCACACCTGATTGTGTGTTGTGAATTGTTTGAAAATCGTGAGAGATCGATTGATGTTTCAACAAATAGTGGAAATCATTATTTAACAAATTCCATCATAATTATGAGTAAACAGATGTTTTACTTAAATTATGAGTTGGAAATAATTGATAGAGATCAAAGGGAATTTTGGATTAATGGATATTAATTTTAACAAGAAAATTGAGTCTCTACGATTGGATCAAAGTGACAAGATATTTGAGTTCTAATTTTAGCATGAGGGTCTATGAAAAGAGTTTCATAAAATACAATTTTGGAATTGTTCAATGTGATTGATTTATTCTAAATATTGTGAATCACACTTTATTGAAATATTGTGTGGTTATAAAGCGATCTCTTAGCAGGTTTAATAATATCATTAGAATTATCAATTAGAATAACGAAATACCCCTCACAAGGGCCTATGTGTTATTTGCAGAAACGCATCCATATGAATTATGGAAAGTCGTATTTTCAATGAGATTGGAACTATAGCGAATAAATAAATTTTGTAGAATATTCACATATGAGTGTGAATGCGCCTTCCACCAAAACCAAAGAAGGGTAAATATAGTATTTACTAAAAGGTTGGTATTTTATCGTGAAGGAGTTGTCATGATAAAAGGTTGCTAGAATTAAATATAGTAAAAGCTAAAATAAGGTTAATCACCTCACCTTCGAAGTGTCGAGTGGTGCAACGGAATGAGTTCCGGTAAAATGTGTACTTTGCACATAAAGGAGAAATTAATGATGATGATCATAATATTTCCGAATGAAGCTTTACTGATAAGGCCGTAGGATTCAGGAATAAATCTTTGCCATGGTGCAAATTGATTATTCATGATTTACATGTCATGTCCGAGAAACATGACATACCTACGAACCAAAACATAAATAGTGACCCTGAAATATGATTATGACTAGGAGTCATTTAGAAATCCAATTTGAAGTATAGGATCGCAAAGGAAGTTTTTTGCTTGATCCCGTTGAGTGATTTTATCACTTGATATCTTTTAAGGAGTTAAGAGAAAGGAAATAATACTTAGAACGACGCAATGCTCATTTTTGTCAAGAAGTGTATCTTGGACAAAATTCAAAGGTAATTAATTACTTAAATGTGATGATGCTTGCATCCGTTGGATTATCAGTAGCATGATACTAGTACATCGTATCTGGAATCTCGACTTGAAGAATTGTTCAAGGAAATTTTGGAAATGTCCAAAATATCGAGGAATTTCCAGTTGAAAATATTGAGTGGGAGCTAGTTGATATAAATATATGTGTGACATATTTCAAGTAGGAGCAAATTGATCTCCATGATCAAATATGTGGGTAATATGTTTTTGAGTGGGAGTCAATCAGGGTTCTCATGATTTAACATGTGGGTAACATATTTGAGTGGGAGCTTAACAACATTTTGTGTATGCAAGTGGGCATATTGTGAATGTTGGTGGTATTGTCGGTATTAGAAGTATAAGTTCGAATTTATGAAGGATTTTATAAATTGAACATCTATCTAGATAGATAGAGTCAAGTAGCATTTTGCCTAAATAAGATTCAGAAGAAGTTCTGAATGGAACAAGTAAATGACGAAGGTTCTTACTTGTAAAATTTGGGCAGAATATTGAGTTGAAACTCAATGTATAATAATAGTGGTTGGAAGATATGTTGTAGGAACTATGCCTGAGTCATGGATGCCAACATATAAAACCATATTATGTGCTTGACGAAATATGACCCAAGTTCTTTGTTAAAAGAACATGTTCCGTAGTGGTTAGGAGTAATTCACTGAACAGGAGTTGAGCAATTTTCTCTAGCTTATAAAAGGTAGAGCTATGAGAAATAATTCTAGGGATTGGTGGACTTAGATATAATTGTTATAAAGTCCCGACACCAAACTAGAACAGAAAAATCTCGTAAAATCAGAGGCGCAACGAAAGCGTGGCTATTTCATCGAAATGGTGTAAACAAACACTGTCTGTAACATCCCAAATTATACAAATTTCATAAGCATGCATGCATTCATCATGATCATGTGGTTGCTGCATTTTAGTTGCATAAATTGGTAAATATTACAAAATGAGTTTAAAAATTATTAATTTGTCATAAAGGGTGCTAAGCAACAACCCTAGTTAATATTTTTATTTCTTATATTTTATTTGTGGGCAAGATCAGTGCCACAATTTTCTAAATGTGTTAAGCTCTCTGAAAAATATGTTTACAATTTTTTTTATAAAAAGCTTTGCAAAGGTTTTATTTGTAGATTTGAAAACAGAGAAAGAAAAAGGGAAAGGTTTTGTCAAAAAAAAGGGGAACCGACCGCAGCCGAGCTAGCCCACCCGAGCAGGCCCAGGACCAGCCCAGCAAGCTCTCCGAACCGGCCTCCCTCTCCCCTCGCTCTTCTTTCCCTCTTCTTCTCGCCCGACGCTGTGATCACCTCGGACTCCACCAAATCCTAACCAAACTCGAGCTAATCCATCGCCCCGTGCCTCCCTACTTAAACCCCACCCCATCCGCATCATCCTCGCCCCAAAAACCCTAGCTAAACGCCGCCAGGCTGTCGCGCAGAAGCTCGAGCCGCCCGTAGCTCCACCGCCGGTAAGTGGGCAACTCTGGCCGCTCACCGACGCCCCCAGCTCCTCTTTCTTTTCCCTCTTGCCTTTTATCGCTCGTGCGCAGCTCCTGGACATCACCTTCTCTTTTTATCGTCACCAGATCGACGCACTCGTGCATGACCGAACAAAGCCGCCGCCGTCCGGGTCTCCGACGAGCAATCGCCGGCGAAGGAGTGACCACCAGAGACCACCGCCGCGCCATCGACTCCCCCTCGTCAAGCTGATCATCACGGTAAGCTTTGCGTGCCCTAGAACGCCGTAGGCCGCCGGGAACGCCTTTGCCGAGCCCGTCGCCGCCGCGCTCCACCGTCCGCCGAAACCCTAACTACGGCCGGCCCTCCAGTTTAGATCTCAACCGTTGGATCTAAATCCAACGGCTGTCTGTAACGCCCCGATCCCGGAATTATACAGAGATACTATGTAACCCACAGGCCATGCTACACAATTTAAGGTTACTGGGGTTACCACTCCCAGGCCAAAACCTTTGGCAGGCGTGCTCGGAATGGATCATCAGGCAACGCAACACCTCGATCATGCAATGAACATTGGCATAGCTATCAATGCATAATAGAGAGATCAAGACTCCGGAACAACTAGCACATCACAGACTCTACGACACAAATCATTATAGTTCAACTCTTAACAGAGGAAGATAGCCAAATATTACAAATCAGAGGTCACTGACCCAACAGTACAACAAGCGGAAGCAAATTTAGGTTGTTCTAAACAACAAGATCCAAATTATGGCCTAAGAGGCCTACACATAACAAATCCCAGCCAGCTTGTTCCAAGACGTCCCAAGCTGCCACCTGGGAACCCCAGACTATTCATCGATGTCCACGAAGAACCCAACTTTCTGCTCGGTGACGTCCTCCTCTGAAACAAATTATAAAAGCAGCAAAGAGAGACTGAGTACGACGTACTCGCAAGTTTAGTAGGGCGATATAGGCCCAATGCTGACGGAGGCTCTAAAGCTATATATGTAGCTAATTTGCATAAAGCTAGTTTTCCTTTTATTTTAAAAGACATGAAGACCCATGGCATCGTCTACTCAGAATGTTTTCCAAATAGGGGTAAGAGAGTAACTTTCATCTTCGGTTCTCGTCGAACCAACTTGTAGCCAAAACCATCTCTCATCTCCACCAAAGGCACTCCCTCGAATCACCCTCGAGGAAATGAACCTTTAATCACACTTTGATTATGCAACCTTTAGCTGCCATATCAATTAAGGTTAAGGTTCTCTATGGTCTTATCGTCTATTCCCAAGTCGTTCATAACCGCGGACACGGCTTTTCGAAAAGATTAAACCCTGCAGGGGTGTACTAATTTACCCATCGGTACCGTCCGGCTCACCTGATTGGCCCTCTTCCGGGGAAGGCCGGCGAGTGGGCGCGGTTAGACCTTTACATTGCATGAGGCGTACTCAAGGACCATCAGTGTGCGGAAGGACAGGTTCAGCGCCTCCAACACCCTGCCCCGCGGCCACATCCTAAACACCACCGTCCTCTTCGTTCCTTTTTCCACCCACACACTCACACGCAAATGGAAATATCAAACTAGAGGACCCTTGACAAGCCCCTCACAACTTATTCGGTCACAGGGGATTCCATATGTCCCCACCTTTGGAAGCACGCTCAGTCTTGGTTCAAGAGGTAAAGAACTCGCACCTAGGGGCAAGGATGAGACAAAACACCATCCCCGATGGCAACTCATCCAGGCCTTCTTATCATTTTAATTAAGGTACCACAAGTAACCACCATGCCCGAATCATTCCATCAACATCATCATTATGGAATTTAATCAACGGACATAACTAGCATTCGACTAAGCATGGCTAAGCATATAAATACAACAGTTATATTCTTGTCTCCGGCCAACACATCAAACCTAGGGTTCATAGGTAGGGATACATGTATTGGTTCGGGAAAAGACATGCATACATAGGATAATCTAGCTTTGACCAAAATTGTCATTGGAATCGCATGCAATATTATAGTGGATAAAATAAGTTTATAAAAGCAATAGGATGCTAGAATGCCAAGAAGGTTAGGTTATCTCTTGCCTTGCTGATAGTACTGGTCGCGTTGATCGTCGAGGTATTGTGGTGGAACCTCGACTCCTGAATCTAACGAAACACAAACAATAACAGGAAACGAAATAAATAACACGGAATAAAAGGTGAAATGCACAATCATGATGAGATGGTCAAATTATGCACTGAAATAGTATTGGGCATGTCCCACAAGTTAAATGGAGCCCCTAAAATAAATATTGCATTTAACGGGTTAAAACTCCATCTTTAACTTAGTGAATTAAGTAATTTTCCAAAATGTCCAGTACTGAATTATGAGTCCTACATGCATGAAAATGACATTATTAGCTAGGTATTGTTCTCCTGATCATTTTGGTACTTCGTTTGCAATTTTTCGATTAACGATGAGGAAATGGTGATTTAAACGGTTATTCAATTTAAATTATTTTAACCATTTCAAAATGACATCAAAGGAAAAGTTATTTTCATGCTGTGAGATTAACATAACTAGATAGCCCTTGTTTTGCTGATCATTTTTGGTATAACATTTGCAATTTTTGGATCAATATTTTCAAGTTATAGTATTTCCAATTATTGATTTAAATTTGCCATTTTATTTAATTTTAATAAATAGCACCAAAATTAATTCTAAAATTCTCTCAAATGACATAAACTTGTAGTTCATCAACTGCTGAACAATTTGATACCTTATTCATAATTTTTGGATAATTATTTCTCAAGTTATGCAATTTCTAATTTCCCATTATATTCTGCCATTTTAGTATTTATTAACTAAAGGCAATTAAATAAATTTAATTGATCATGGGAAGGGTGCTAACATGTAGATATTCTTTTTCTAAGCATTTTGGTATATTGTTTGCATTTTTCTGAGCTGTGGTTCAAAAGTTATTCAATTTCAAACTTTAATTCAAATTATGTCTATTTATTTAATTTTAGGAAAAACTGCCCGAAACGTTTTGTACCGGCCGGGGGCTAGCCACGGTCGCTGACGGCCCGGGCCCATGGTCACGCTGGCGGCCACGCGGGCAAGATGGCCCACGGTCGGGTTTGACCCCAGCGCGTGCCACGACCGGCACGGTGCCGCGGTGACCGTCGGCGACGGCGAGCGCGCGCACGTCCACGGGGTGGATCCTAGGACGCTCTACGGGTTGCACTCGGAGCGCTGGACGACGGGGAGGCTACGGGCGGCGCTACGGACCATATGGACGCCGGTAACGACCCCGGCGACGAGCTACGGCGGAGACCGACGGCGGCCTCGTCGGCACGGGCTAGATCTAGGGGTAGAGGGGGAGAGCGAGGATGCCCGGGAGGCTTGCCTGCTTACCCTGGATGCGTGGGTGGTCACGGCGGTGAAGGGGGAGGCCGGTACCGGCGGAAATCGTGCACGGCGGCCGGCGGACGTGAGGAAGAAGACGAGGACGGTGTCGATGATTTCCAGGCTTCCGGCTCGATTCCGTCGACGTGGAGGGGGAAGAGATCACGGCGGAGCTCCTGGCGCCTTCGGCTTGTCCTGAGGTGGTCGGGAGTGACGGCGATGCGGCGGCGGCCTCGGTTAGGTCGCGGCCGTGGTAGCTAGGGTTAGGGTTCCGCGGGGGGAGGGGGGAAGAGAGAGGGGGAGAGAGAGCAGGGCTACTTCGGGGTGCTCTTATCCTCCAGCGAGGGGGGCCATGGCGCGGGGAGGCAGCAGGGGACGACATGGCGACGCGGCGGCCATGGCGCCAGTGCAAACCCTGTGGCGCCAGGGAGAAGGAGGGGATTACAAACTTTACTCAAATCCTCTAAAAAGTTAAATGTATAGGAAGGGCGTCTCCAGCATCAACTCCTTGATAGCTCCCAATCATCCATTGGCGCCTTGTCCATTTCAAGCCACATGTACAGTCGGTTCTATTTTCATAAAACAAGAATAAGTATCAAATACTTCACAATACTGCAACAAGTGCGAATGAAAAACATTTATAAATTGTATATCATATATACCTTCTAGGTTGATGATTTCTGCTTCTATTGTTTCTACTTTGGCAGTCCTCAGCTGAGTTAGGAATGCAACAAAGGTGAACTCTTCTCCTTTCATCACAAAATCTCTGACATAACTCTTAAAGCTGAGTGGAAGCGAGCGCAATATCACATCCTCTGCTGTCTCATCAGCCAACCAGTAGTCCCAAACATGCATGAGGCGTCGATGAATCTCATGCATCCTCACCAAGTGCTGATCCAGACATGTCTTTTCTTCCATCATGGTTGTAAGGAATTCATCCAGACATTCGAAGGTAGCAAAACGAGAGGCACCAAAACGAGAATATTTTGAAGGTTTTAAAGGTAGCACATGACAAATTACTTGGAATGGCAGGAAATACCGTGCATAGGTAGATATGGTGGACTCAGCTGGCAAGATAGTTTGGCTTTGTGATGGTAGATATTGATAAGTTGGGTAGTGCCCCAAGCGAAGGCGGAATTGCAGCTAGTAGCAATTTTCCCCCGATTAACGAACCGAGATTTATCGAACCAGTAGGACTTTGAAATCAACAACGAGGTGAATATTGAAGATCTCTGGCGCTTAGGGATACCTTCAACAGACGTGGACCTGCACACACTCAACCAAAATACTTTGCCCCCAACGGCGGAAAGGTTGTCAATCTTTTCGGTTTCGCAGAAAACAAAACGGTTAATTGTATGATGAAATGGATAAAATATGAAAAGTGACCAGAGGAATAATGATAATTAAAAGCAAGTAAATGAGGTTGTAAACAATGTAGAAAGATGGACCGGGGGCCATGGGTTCACTAGTGGAGTCTCTCAAGTAAATACAATATGCATGTGATGGGTGAACGAATTACAGCTAGGCAATTGACAAGATCATGACACAAACCCAATTTAGCTATGACAAAAAGGACATGATAATATTTATGGAGGCATCACGACAAGGAACAAAGACCGTTGAGTCCAACTGCGTCTTTATCTAAAAAGTCCACCGTGGGATCGTTATCTAGCCTGTCACCCAACGATATTAAGTTGCAAGCAACAGACAATTGCATTAAGTAAAGTGCATGAAGTAAGCAATACTAATATCAAAAGAGACATTAACACCGCTGTTTTACCCTTAGTAGCAACAACACACCCTCGCCCTTAGACGTTTCTGTCACTCGTGCCCAGGAATAAAAGGGGGCATGAACCCACTATCTAGCATAAATACCCTCTCTTGGAGATACACACAATCACTTGGCCAAAGTAACTACGCACATCGGAGTGAATGCAAGAACATAAATTACTCATATAAGAATCATGCACAATCTGAACATAACATCATAATCCATCAGATCCCAGCAAACACATCACATAGCATTACAATAATCGATCTTGATCATGTTAGGCGGCTCACAAGATCATAAGACATGAAGCACAAGAGAGAGAGAGTACCAACTAGCTACTGCCATGGACCCGTAGTCCAAAGTGAGAGTACTCACAAATCATCCCGGAGGAAGGCATGGCGATGAAGAGCCCTCCGGGATCGATCTCCCTTCCGGCAGAGTGCCAGGATCAGCTTCAGATTGGACCCCAAACTAGGGTTTTCGGTGACGGCGCGTCGGGGTCGAGTTTCTGGAAAATAATGGCCGCCTCGACGTTTTTAGGTCAGATAGCAATTTATAGGCGTCGGAGGGCGTCGAGGAGAGGTCCCAGGGGCAGGGGCGGGCCCCACCCGCGGGTGGCCCCCAGGCCGCGGCAGCAGGCTGCCCCTGGCCTGTGGGTGGCCCCCAGGGCTGCCCTTTGGTCCACTGGTGTCTTATTTCGCATAAAAAATCTCCGTAAATTTTTGTCCAATTCCGAGAATATTTCCAGAAGTAAATTTTCTGAAATAAAAAAACAGCAAAAACAGGGAACTGGCACTGGGCATCTTGTCAATAGGTTAGTCCGACAAAATGCATAAAAATGATATAAATGATAGTAAAAACATATGACAATATCACAAAACTAGCATGGATCACTCAAAAATTATAGATACGTTTGAGACGTATCAGCATCCCCAAGCTTAACTCCTACTCGTACTCGAGTAGGTAAGTGATAACAAATAATTTTTGATGAGACATGCAACCAACACAATCTTGATCAAGATAGTAATGCAAAGCACATGAAGTGAATAAGGTGATCCAAAACAATTGTCTATAGTTGACATTAAGCAAACAATGATTAACAAACGCTAGCTAACAAATGCTAGAAACTTTTCATGAATAAGTGCGTTGGAGACATGGAACCATACATAAGGTTTAGAAAGAAGAATTGCGAATTATGTCTCCAATGTAAAGTATCAATCATTCTTCAAAGCATCTAATTAGTCATTCATGAAAATAGCCAAGCTCAAGTCAGGTGTCCTAATCCATCCACTTCACAAATCAACTGTTTCGAAGTCTACTCAACTAGTGCAAGTAAGAAGTGGCTTTGGCACCATGATGTTATGGCAAAGAGAACAATGATGGAGGTTTGGAAGGTAAAAAAGAAAGGCTCAAACAGTGGAGAGGGTAACCACAAGACAGAAGGAAGCCCCGTAGTTGACACTGTATGAGGAGTAGTGATTGCCATGCAGCGGATGCACATAGAGCTTTAAGTGTATGAAAGCTCTCCAATGGAACTAGTGGGGGTGCATCCAACTTGCTTGCTCATGAAGACCTAGAGCTCACTTGAGGAGGCTCATCCTTGGAATATACAAGCCAAGTTCTATAACGTTAATTCCCCACATAGTTATACAAATGAAACATGAAAACTCTCTATAATGAAGTATAGGTGCTAACTAGCACAACTGTGGAATAAAGGATAGTAGTGCTGCCCCCTCTCTCTTTTATATTTCTCTTCTTCTTTTTTAATTGTGGCCTCCGTGGCTCTTTTAAATTTTCTCTCATTGGTCTCTTTTGGACTCTTTTATGTGGCCACTTTGGACTCTTTTCAATATGCTCACAGGTAGGGGCAACACTCTATTTTTACAAGATGATCATCACACTTTTGGTACTCATAACTCATAAGACTAATACATGATGTATAAAAGAAGATATGCATGATCGAGCGTAGTGTGGAAAAAATGTAGAACATGTGGCAAGCCACGCTGCACACTAACTCAATGATCAAGCAAACTATATGATAATGAAGAACAACATCAAGTCAATGTAATGTAATGATGGATGTTGCATGGCAATGTATCTCGGAACGGCTATGGAAATGCCGTGATAGGTAGGTATGGTGGCTGTTTTGAGGAAGATAGTTGGCTTATGTGTAGGAGAACAGGATGAAGTTCTCCCACGGAGTTGTATGTGCTCGCGAAGTATGCACCAATCTCAATGTGAGAGAGGGCATTGCGCAAGCACCGAAGAGGCTAGCAAAATATGGAAGTGGAAGTGCCAAAAACCAAAACTCGACAATGCATTTCGTATATTGCAAACAACTAGCAGTTTCAATGTTCCACAAATGGTTAGAGACACCCCGAGAGGGATCGTGGCGGCGACACAAGTCCCCCCGTTGGCTTTCCCGACCGTTGCAGTAACTACCCACTAAGAACTTATTTTCAACTTAGTAGAATTCATGACACATTAGCATAGTTGACTTAGGTTGTTTAGTTCAGAAAAGTACGGCTCCACGCTTTAATAACACCTCTCCACTAATCAGCTCTAACACCATTAACCAACATATTTTAACCATTAGTTATTTTAGTGCCTCAAAACAATTGAAGGGTATCAAATTATCCACATAGTGATCTACAAGACTATGCAGGTTTTTCTACTTCATACCACTGCCACATGCATAGCATTTTTCCGATCTAACACATTAACCAAGCAACCAAAACAACTCTCCAACAAATATAAGTAAAGAACAAGAGAGTTTAACTTAACAACTAGCAGCTCTAAACAAGATAAAATCTAAAAGCGAGAGCTTACTAGAAAACAGACAGTAGCTAAGAATACTCAAAAAGATATAAGCGAAGCAAAGGAGTATTCAAATGAAAAAGCGGAGCGTGTCTCTCTCCCACACAAATAAAGCTAGGATCCAACAAAGATATGACCAGCAAACAAACAAACAAAACTGAAAGTAAAAATACGCTCCAAGCATAGCACATAATATGTAAAGTGATAAAAACGAAGTTCAACGAAGACGACCTTATGATAGTCGATGAAGATGAGGGGATGCCTTGGGCATCCCCAAGCTTTGACTTTTGATAGTACTTGATATTCAGAGGGGGTTCCATGGGGGCATCCGCAATCTTGAGCTCTGATCCATCCTCGATTTCTTCATATTCCTCTCCTTTGGAACTTAAAAACTCCCTTCACACAAAACTTCTTATAATTTGATTAGAGGGTTAGTGCTCATAAATTAAAATGCACATGTGTTCAACTCATGACAAATTGCAAACCAACTTCATTAGACATTAGCTACTGTTTACTAAGCCTCAATGTGGCACTCTACCCCTAGAGTATCACATATGACGAGGGTAAAGAGACAAATGCAAAATAAAAGCAGAATCTGTCAAAATCTGAATAGTCTGTAAGCATCGAATTTTTCGAGGCACTTATACAGCTCAAATAAAAAAACTTAAAACTAACGAAAGATAGATAAAAGCATCAGGCTTTCTGGAAAAAATTATCAGAAAAAGATAAAATTCTGGAGATTTTAGGATTCTCGTGCAACAGGCGCACAGAATCTGTTTTTGGACAGCAACACAATACCTCGCACTTTCAATACATTAGAGGCTAAACTTGGCACAAAAAACCAAAAGAAAAAGATACAGTGAAGTTGCTACAGAGGTAATAACTTCATGACTCAAGAAAATCAAAAAGCAAACTGGAAATAAAAGATGGGTTGCCTCCCAACAAGGTCTTTTCTTTAACGCCTTTTAGCTAGGCGCAATGCCAAATATCAAGTTTTTTCGGAGGCCTTTGCAAAATCAAGAGCATAGCTTGACCTTATGATTGATTCAAAAGGAAACTTCTTTCTCTTTCTAGGGAAGTGTTCCATCCCTTTTTTAAGGGGGAACTGAAACCTTATATTTCCCTCTTTCATATCAATAATAGCACCAACAGTTCTCAAAAACGGTCTTCCCAAAATAATAGGACAAGAAGCATTGCACTCAATATCCATAACAATAAAGTCAACGGGAACATAATTATCATTAACAACAATAAGGACATCATAAACTCTACCCAAAGGTTTCTTTTTAGAAGAATCAGCAAGATGAACATTTAAATAGCACTCTTCCAAAGGATTTAAATCAAGCATATTATAGAAACTTTTAGGCATAACAGAAACACTTGCACCAAGATCAGATAAAGCATTGCCATCAAAGTCATTTATTTTCATCTTAATAGTGGGTTCCCAACCATCTTATAACTTCCTAGGGATAGAGGTTTCAATCTTTAGTTTTTCTTCCCTAGCCTTGATAAGAGCATCGGTAATGTGTTTGGTAAAGGCAAGATTTATTTTACTAGCGTCCGGTATCTTAGCAAGTTTTTGTAGGAACTTAATGACTTCAGTAAGATTGAAATTATTAAAATCAATTTCATCATCTTTAAATAAACTAGGAGGATCCTCATTAGTGGTTTGGATAGTATAAACTTTAACAGTTTTCCTATTCATTTCAGCAATTCTAGCTTCTTCAGCCTCTCTAGCCCACCGAGCTTTCAAGAGAGCCATCATCCTTTCATTTTCATTAATTTGAAGAGAGATAGCATTTAAACATTCAGTATGTTTGTCTTGATTTGGAGTGGTTCTAATTTTGAAAATTTCAACATCATGAGCAAGAACGTCTACTTTAGAGACTAGACTATCCAGTTTTTCCAGTTTCTCTTCAACAGTTTTGTTAAAAGCTTTTTGCGAAGTGATAAATTCCTTTAAAACATTTTCAAGATCAGAGGACACATTCTTATTAGGATTATAAGAATTACCATAGGAATTACCATAAAAGTTGCCATTATTGGGAGGATAAGGCTTATAGTTGTTACTACAAAATTATTTCGATAAGCATTATTGTTGAAGTTGTTTCTATTAAGAAAATTAACACCAACTTGATCCTTTTCTTGGGGAATTAATGAAGCAAGTGGGACATTATTAGGATCAATATTGGACTGATTGGTAGCAAGCATAGACATAATCATATCAACCTTATCACTCAAAGAGGAGATTTCCTCGACAGAATTTACCTTCTTACCACTTGGAGCTCGTTTGGTGTGCCATTGTAAATAATTTGTCTTCATCTCATCCAAGAGTTTAGTTGCTGCACCTAATGTTGTGGACATGAAGGTGCCTCCCGCGACTGAGTCCAAAAGGTTCCTGGAAGAAAAATTCAAACCTGCATAAAAAGTTTGGATAACCATCCACATAATTAATCCATGTGTGGGACAATTCTTAACCATAGATTTCATTCTCTCCCAAGCTTGAGCAACATGTTCATTATCAAATTGTCTAAAGTCCATAATGTTACTCCTTAGTTGTATGATTTTAGCAGGTGGATAATATTTTCCAATAAAAGCATCTTTGCATTTAATCCAAGAATCAATGCTATTTTTAGGCAAAGACAATAACCATTCTTTTGCTCTCCCTCTCAAAGAGAAAGGGGAAAGTTTTAGTTTTATGATGTCATTTTCTACCTCTTTATATTTTTGCATATCACATAACTCAACAAAGTTATTTAAATGAGAGGCGGCATCATCAGTACTAGCACCAGAAAATTGCTATTTCATAACAAGATTTAGCAAGGCAGGTTTAATTTCATAAGATTCCGCTTTAGTAGCAGGTGGAGCAATTGGAGAGCATATGAAATCATTGTTATTAGTGCTAGTAAAGTTACATAACTTGGTGTTTTCATTAGAAGACATAATGATAAGACAAAATAACAAGACATGAATAAAGATTACACTAATTTTTTTGGGTTTTAAAATTTTGAAATAGGAAAATAAACTAAACGAGATATGAAGCAAGCAAGACAAAAACAAAGTAAAGAGATTGAGAGTATGAGACTCCCCTTGCTGTAGCTCCAAAGTCCCCGGCAACGGTGCCAGAAAACTGCTTGATGGTTGATATTGATAAGTTGGGTAGTGCCCCAAGCGAAGGCGGAATTGCAGCTAGTAGCAGTTTTCCCCCGATTAACGAACCGGGGTTTATCGAACTAGTAGGACTTTGAAATCAACAACGAGGTGAATGTTGAAGATCTCTAGCGCTTAGGGATACCTTCAACAGACGTGGACCTGCACACACTGAACCAAAATACTTTGCCCCCAACGGCGGAAAGGTTGTCAATCTTTCCGGTCTTGCAGAAAACAAAGCGGTTAATTGTATGATGAAATGGATAAAATATGAAAAGTGACCAGAGGAGTAATGATAATTAAAAACAAGTAAATGAGGTTGTAAACAATGTAAAAAGATGGACCGGGGGCCATGGGTTCACTAGCGGAGTCTCTCAAGTAAATAAAATATGCATGTGATGGGTGAACGAATTACAGCTAGGCAATTGACAAGATCATGACACAAACCCAATTTAGCTATAAAAAAAGGACATGATAATATTTATGGAGGCTTCACGACAAGGAACAAAGACCGTTGAGTCCAACTGCGTCTTTGTCTAAAAAGTCCACCGTGGGATCGCTATCCAGCCTGTCACCCAACGGTATTAAGTTGCAAGCAACAGACAATTGCATTAAGTAAAGTGCACGAATTAAGCAATCCTAATATCAAAAGAGACACTAACACCGATGTTTTACCCTTAGTAGCAATAGCACACCCCCGCCCTTAGACGTTTCTATCACTCGTGCCCAGGAACAAAAGGGGGCATGAACCCACTATCTAGCATAAATACCCTCTCTTGGAGATACACACAATCACTTGGCCAAAGTAACTACGCACATCGGAGAGCATGCAAGAACATAAATTACTCATATAAGAATCACGCACAATCTGAACATAACTTCATAATCCATCGGATTCCAGCAAACACATCACATAGCATTACAATAATCGATTTTGATCATGTTAGGCGGCTCACAAGATCATAAGACATGAAGCACAAGAGAGAGAGACTACCAACTAGATACTGCCATGGACCCGTAGTCCAAGGTGAGACTACTCACAAATCATCCTGGAGGAAGGCATGGCGATGAAGAGCCCTCCGGGATCGATCTCCCTCCGGCAGAGTGCCGGGATCAGATTCAGATTGGACCCCGAACTAGGGTTTTCGTTGACGGCGTGTCGGGGTCGAGTTTCTGGAAAATAATGGCCGCCTCGATGTTTTTAGGTCAGATAGAAATTTATAGGCAGCGGAGGGCGTCGAGGAGATGTCCCAGGGGCAGGGGCGGGCCCTACCCGTGGGTCACCCCTAGGTCGCGGCAGGAGGCCGCCTCTGCCCTGTGGGCCTCCCCTCCGGCTCTCCTTCGGACTGGTACTTCGTTGTGGCAAATAAAAAATCTTCAAAAATTTACAGCGCGTTCCGAGAATATTTCCAGAAGTAAATTTCTGAAATAAAAAGATAGCAAAAATAGGGAACTCGCACTGGGCATCTTGTCAATAGGTTAGTCCGACAAAATGCATAGAAATGATATAAATGACAGTAAAAACATGTGACAATATCACAAAACTATCATGGATCACTCAAAAATTATAGATACGTTTGAGACGTATCATGGGGTGATTGCTACTAATGAAGAGTTGGGTGGTGCCCCAAGCGATGGCGGAGATGTAGCAAGCAGCAGTTTTCCCTCGATAACGAACCGAGGTTTATCGAACCAGTAGGACCTTGAAATCAACAACAAAGTGAATGTTGAAGATCTCTGGCGCTTAATCTTCAACAGACGTGGATCTGCACACACTCAACCAAAATACTTTGCCCCCAACGGTGGAAAGGTTGTCAATGTTTCCGGTCTCGCAGAAAATAAAGCGGTTAATTGTATAGTGAAATAGATGAAATATGAAAATGGACCAGTGGAGTAATGATGATGAAAAGTGATGAATAAAGGTTGCAATCAATGTAAAAAGATGGACCGGGGGCCATGGGTTCACTAGTGGAGTCTCTCAAGTAAATAGAACAATCATATGATGGATAAACAAATTACAGCTGGGCAATTGTAAGCCCCACTTAGCGGAAATCGAAATTTCGCCAAGTAGAACCACAATAGAACAATCTAGGTGGTCCGACGTTCTTTCCTGAGGAACATCCACCTTCACGGGCGTGCTTGCGAGACTCCTCAAACACAGCACGTCCGGGCTCGACCTTGAGCGCGGTGTCGACAAGCTCCTCGAAGCTCTGCGTCTTGATGAGGTTGAGCGCGTACTTCAGTGCTGGGTTGAAGCCCTTGCGAAGGCGAGCCTGCTTCTTGGCGTCAGTTGACACCTCGTCTCCAGCGTAGCGGGAAAGGTTGTTGAAGACCCGACTGTAGCTGAGAACGTCCATGTGGCCCTGTGTGAGAGATAAAAACTCCTCGCGCTTGCGCTCCATGAGTCCGTCGGGGACGTGGTGACGTAGGAAAACAGCCTTGAACTCCGGCCAGGTGGTAGTCGCACTGGGAGGTCGCATGGCCTAGCGATTCTCCCACCACGAGGCTGACTCGCCGCGTAGGAGGAAGGTGACGAAGGGCACGTGGTCGTCAAGAGCCACCCGTGCCGTGAGAAGGGTCCTCTCCATCTCGCGAAGCCAGTCGTCAGCGTCGAGGGGCTCAGTCGAAGAGGCAAAGATCCTGGGGTTGAGGTCGAGGAAGTCCTTGAGTGAGACGTGGCCGTTGCCCTCGTTACGGTTGTTGTTGTTTTTCATCATCTGGTTTGCCTGTGTCTGCGCCATCTGCACCACCACTTGCGTCAGCTGCGTCAACATCTCCGAGAAAGGTGGCGGAGGGGGCGGAGGTGGGTTGCTGTTACCCCTCGTCATCCTGAGGATAACGACAACATTTGTAAGCACCAGATAAAGATGACAAATTTTTCAGAAGGATTAGATAGCAACAGGTAAGCAAGGATAGACAGGGAAAACAAAGACAATTGACTAAAGCAACATTTCTTTTCACCATAAGAACATATCCAACCTAAGGTACTGCGGAAAGCCCCGAACACGTGAAACCCTAATTTAGAAAATTTTAGGAAAAGAGAGAAAACTCGTTTCACTTCCTTACCGGAAAAAGAGGGAGGGTTGGTGGCGAAAGAAGTAAAGAGAACAGAGTTCCTACTCTCGCATATAATTTTTCCTGAATACCTACTAAAATAATTTCTAGACTCAACTACGACCAGTAGAAAAAGGCTCCTAAAGGCGGTCCATGCTCTGATACCAATTTGTAAGCCCCACTTAGCGGAAATCGACATTTCGCCAAGTAGAACCACAATTGGATTACATTACATGCACAAGTACGACACAAAAAGATAAATAAACATAGTTCGAAATACTTTTATTACATCACAGGGGATCATACGTCCCGAATACAGCGGAAGCAATCACTCGTCTGAGTACAGACTACATCAACGGCCATAGGCCAGAAAATAAAAGAGAACCCATCCACGGTGGTCTCAGGCTGCCGCCTAGGATCTCGATCTACTCATCATAGTCAGCGTCGAACTCTACGTAGTAGCCACCATCTGGATCGTCGAACTCTGCTGTCGCTCCTGCATCGGTGAAAACACGGGCACCAGATACCCGATGGTATGAGTACGGGGGTACTCTGCAAGTCTAACGCACAAGAGGAAAAGAAGGTACGATGCACATGCATTGGGGTAGAAAAGGGGTTGTATGTGGACTTGCAGCAGCACCTAACAACTACAGAAGACACGCTACAACTTGCGTCTAATTAGAATAAGGGAAGAGAGCGCTTGCGCTACTGGGTTAAACTACTCACCAATCAATACCCATCCTGAGACAACTCCATCGTATCATATACCCACGAGGAAGAAGTCCGGACACTCACCCGTTGGCCAAGTTTTAGCAGGTTATTATTTGAATATGGCTAATTACTAGTCAATTTAGCTATTTATGATATACGGTGATGTCTATGATCTTTTTAGCCAGCACATTACCCAAGTCGTCCATAACCGCGGACACGGCTTTTCGAAAAGATCTAACCCTACAGGGGTGCCCAAATGTAACCATACACGTTCAATCAACCACATGCCACAGAGGCATTTAGGTATCTCAACACGACCTTCCCCATCAACTGCTACATTGGATAGAGATCCACCTATATGAGACTGATCCACGTCGAGAGCCCGGCCGAAACTCCTTTGTGGGCCCAAACGTTTGCGCCTAAGTGCTAGGTGGCACCAACTACCATGAGCGGCCACTTCGCATCATACCGCGACCTATATGCGTCACTCATCCTCATCATGCTTCTTCTGTGATATGCTCCAAATGGTAAACACCCGAACTAATTGTGGCTCCCTAACCAATATAGCAGATCCGGTACTGAGTTGCGGGGGGTTCCATAAGTCTTCCCACGTGTGGGTAGGGCGCTCATTCTTGGATAAGCAGAAAAGAACGGTTTTTCCTAGGCGACACTAGCAGAACAAAACACCATAAACTGGCCTTCCGCCGGTGCCTTATCTTTAATATAATAAAGTGATTCCCACATAGCAAGTCTTCAATTATTAAGATATACCAGCTAAACATGTGATAGACCACAATCAACTCCTAAGCATGCTAGTAGATAGTAACTGGAAAAACAAGCATAGGATATAGTAGGCATATCAGGAATATCTGGACTTCTAACAGGCTATGCAATTCTAGTAGGAATCGTAAGACACAACAGAACGGAAGTCCTAAAGCGTGCAAGATAGGCATAGGCATCACATGAGAAAGTTGGGGAGGGGCTGCTTGCCTGTTGGCTCAGTAGCCTGGTACTGGGCTAACTCCTCGGAGGTGTCGGGGTTCTCGGCAACGTCGTCGTCTACGGTTAACCCCAAAACATAACAAAATAACAATCAATACAAATGCATTCAAACAAGGATGATGGTATGACAAAATTAAATATGCAGCAATTTAGGTGCTAAACATTTTATTAGGCAGGTTAAAAATAGCCATTAGCAACTTAATAAACAACTAATGCAATTTAGGCATTTTTAGAGTTCAATTAGTGGAATTTCTAATTAGCCCGAAAGTTAAAATGTTTAAATCATGCATGCAAAATTAGAAACAAACATATTACGTTTTTAGCTTCAGTTTGGTGTAAAATTCATAATTTTTGAAGGTGTGGTTCAAAAGTTATGGATTATATAAGCTTAATTAATTAGCAAAAGATTTAATTATTTTAGCCATTTAAATTAATTCCGAAATTCAAACAAAATTCATATTCGGTTACTTTTCAATTTTCTGATTTGAAAACATATTTTAGTTGCAATTTTGACCAAAGGTATAACCATTATTTAATTATTAGAAAAATAGGACAGAAAACAAAAGCAGGGGCCTAGTTGTAAAAGATTTTCAAAAACTGAGGGTTTCTGCAAAAAGATTTAGATCTGGATCTGGGAGAACATTTTATACCAAGATGGGTTCTACTCGTCAGAATGACTGGTGGGTCCAGAGGGCCCACATGTCAGTGGCTGGGTAAAGGCAGAAAAAGGAGGGGTATAACCGGCCCAAAGAGGACTCGATCCCGTGATCGATCAGGTGATGCAGGGGACAGAGACCAACTGGGCTGCGAAGCGGATCTTGTCAGCAGAGGGGATAGCCTATATAAGATGTGTATCTACTGTTATCTGAATTTTTCTGAAGAAATTCAGACTGACGGCCGACGGAGGACAGCAAGTCGCGGTGGCCGGCGATGACCAAAAGGGAGCGGCGCGATCTACGCGTGTGGAGGTGCGGTGCAAGGTGGCGAGCTGCAGGCGCAGGTGCAGGTGCTTGGGCTCGGGATCGAGCATGAGATCGAGCCTGTGCTTGTGCTCGTCGGCGACCTACGACTACCGGCGGTGCTGCAAGAAGGCAGTCACCCAGAGCAGGGGGAAGAGGGAGAGGGAAGATGCCCGGCGGCGGAGGCTCGCCCAGAGACGTCAGGGAAAGCAGATCGGTGAAGGGGACGACGACGGTGGCATGCAGGTGACGGGGTAGACATCGGTGACCGGAAAGGAAGTAGAGGACAAAGGGGAAGCAGGCTCTGGTGTGGTCGTTCTGCTTCGGTTCCGCGCGTGTCGAGGACGTAGTCGTAGCAGCGCTCCTCCTCGCTAGCCCGGCGCGGCAGCTCCCATGGCGTCGATGACGTGCTCCTCCGTCTATCTTCGGTGGTGGTCTCGGGAAGGAGAGGGAGAAGCAGATAGGAGAGGGGAGGAAAAGAAGGGAGGCGGCGGCGGTAGGAATGGGACTAGGGTTTGGGGAAAGAGCAGCCGGTGCTGGTGCTTTATAGGAGGAACCGGTGGCGTGGTGGCTTCGGTGGCGACGGAAGACGGCGTCGGGGCGATGGCGCAAAAAGGTGAGAGCGATACGGTGAGGAGGACGATGCCGGGCTGGGGTTGAGTGGGCCGAAGCTGGGCCGGAAAGAGAGAGGGGAGAGAGAAGAGAGGAAGATGGGCTGCGCCCGATTTCCAGATTTTTCTTCCTTTTCTGTTTTTCTTTTCCACAGAGATTTTCAGAAAAGGAGAGAATAAGAAAAACAAACTAAGGACATTTTAATTTACCAAAATAATTATGTTAACAACACAAACTTGGTAAACTTATTTATTAGCTTGACAAGAAATTAAAGTTGGTTTTATTTGTTTGGTTGCAAAACTTATTTAGCACAAAAGTGATGGTGACATAAATTAAACCATATTATTTATTTTGAATTTTGGAAAAGCAACAAATGCAACAAAAATTTATGATAATGCTCAAATTAAAAACAAACAAGGAAGAAATAAGAGGGGATTACTTTTGGGATGTTACAATTCGCCCCCCTCGAAGGAATCGCGCCCCGAGATTCCTATGCAGAAGTGAAAAGGTCGGGATACTCGGATCGAAGATGATCTTCGCGTTCCCATGTTGCCTCTTTGTCGGAGTGATGGGACCACTGCACCTTGAAGAACTTGACGGACTTGTTGCGGGTGCGACGTTCAGCCTCGTCAAGAATACTGACAGGATGGTCATGATAGGTGAGGTCTTCTTGGAGATCAATCGACTCGTGATCAACAGCACGGCCTGGATCTTTGAAGCACTTCTTGAGCTTAGACACGTGAAAAACATCGTGCACCCTGGATAGCTTCTCCAGAAGTTCTAACCCGTAGGCCGATTCTCCACGTCTGGAAAGAACTGGAAAAGGACCAATGTATCTCGGAGCCAACTTGCCTTTGATACCAAAGCGGTGAGTGCCTCTCAAAGGGGTGACACGAAGGTAAGCGAGATCACCAGGAGCATAGGCCATATCTCTGTGCTTTGTTGTCATAGTAGCTTTTCTGATGTGTCTGAGCATTTTTCAAGTTCTCTCGAATGATGCGAACTTTCTCTTCTGCTTCTTGTATGATGTCAGGACCAAAGAGTTGACGTTCTCCAGTTTCAGACCAGTTGAGAGGAGTTCGGCACTTGCGGCCATAGAGAACTTCAAAGGGGGCCATGCCCAAACTTGCTTGATAGCTGTTGTTGTAAGAGAACTCGGCATACGGGAGGCAGTCTTCCCATTTCATGCTAAAGGAGATAACACAGGCTCTGAGCATATCCTCAAGGATTTGATTGACTCTTTCCACTTGTCCCCTTGTCTGAGGGTGATAAGCGGTGCTAAACAGAAGATTTGTGCCCATAGCTTCCTGAAAGATTTTCCAGAACCTTGAGGTGAAAAGACTTCC
This sequence comes from Puccinellia tenuiflora, assembly GCA_012064385.1. Classification (NCBI taxonomy): domain Eukaryota; kingdom Viridiplantae; phylum Streptophyta; class Magnoliopsida; order Poales; family Poaceae; genus Puccinellia; species Puccinellia tenuiflora. The sequence continues at coordinate 27,898 of QRDG01000960.1, read as the reverse complement.
ACGATCTAAACTGATTTCCAATGGAACACCGTGAAGAGGAACGATCTTTGTGGCATAAAGCTCTGCCAACTGAACTGCTGAGATCGATTCCTTGACCGGGAAGAAGTGAGCGACCTTTGAGAGATGGTCGATGACAACGAAGATTGCATTATTGCCTTTCTTCGACTTAGGAAAACCTGTGATGAAGTCCATTTCAATCTTGTCCCATTTCCACTCAGGAATTTTCAACGGTTGCAGCAATCCTGGTGGTCTCTGGTGTTCTGCCTTGACTTTGCGACAGACATCACATTCTGAGACATAGCGAGCAATTTGCCGCTTCATTCTGGTCCACCAATATACTTCCTTGAGGTCCTGATACATTTTGGTGCTTCCCGGATGGATAGAAAGAGGAGTGTCATGAGCTTCTTTGAGGATCAGCTCTCTTAAGCTTTCAAGCTTGGGAACAACAATGCGTCCTTCAAACCGCACTGTTCCATTGTTGTCAAGAGAGAAGCACTTACATTTAGCTGTGCCGAGGAGAACATTTTCCTTTATTTTCTTGACAGAAGGATCGCGGAGCTGAGCTTCTCGGATTTTGTCCTCGAGAGTGGGAGTGACTGTGATACTTGCAAGGTAACCTTGAGGGACAATTTCTAGGTTTAGCTTGTGGAATTCCTCATGGAGTTCAGGTTGACTTTCCTTGATCATGAGGTTGTTGCAATAAGATTTGCAACTGAGGGCATCGGCCATGACATTAGCCTTGCCTGGGGTGTAGCTGAGAGTGAGATCGAAGTCTTTGATGGTCTCGATCCATCTCCTTTGCCTAAGGTTCAGATCTGGCTGAGTGAAGAGGTATTTGAGACTTTGGTGGTCGGTATAGATTTCAAAAGTGTTGCCCATGAGATAGTGCCGCCGTGTTTTGAGGGCATGCACGATAGCAGCAAGTTCAAGATCATGAGTAGGATAGTTGAGCTCATGAGGACGCAACTGACGAGAAGTGTAAGCGACGACTTTTCGATTTTGCATGAGGACTCCGCCTAGTCCTTGGAGAGAGGCATCACAAAAGACTTGGAAAGGCTTGGAGGTATCAGGTGCAACTAGGACAGGAGTAGAGGTGAGCTTTTTCTTTATTAGCTGGAAGCTTTCTTCACATGCAGGACTCCAGATGAATTTCTTGTCTTTCTTGAGGAGTTCGATGAGAGGCTTTGTGATTTTGGAGAAGTTTTCGATATACTGGCGATTGTAGCCGGCCATACCTAGGAGGCTTTTGAGCTGCTTGACTGTTTTGGGAGTAGGCCAGTCAAGAATTGCTTGGACTCTTTCTGGGTTAACATCGGTGCCTTCTCCAGAGATGACATGCCCAAGATAGGTGACTTCAGGAAGCCAGAACTCGCACTTGGAGAACTTGGCATAGAGACACTGTTCTCGGAGTTTTGTGAGAACGAGGCGCAGATGTTCAGCATGCTCTTCGTTGGACTTGGAGTAGACGAGGATATCGTCGAGATAAACAACCACGAACTTGTCGAGGTACTCCATGAAGACAGAGTTCATGAGACGAGAGAAGGTTGCTGGAGCATTTGTGAGACCGAAAGACATGACGGTGTACTCGTAGAGACCGTAGCGAGTGGTGAAGGCTGTCTTGGGAATATCTTCTTTCCTGATTTTTATTTGGTGATAACCCATTCTTAGGTCCATTTTAGAGAAGACCTTTGCACCAGCAAGTTGATCGAAGAGATCATTTATTCGAGGAAGAGGATATTTGTTCTTTATTGTACGGAGGTTCACAGGACGATAGTCGACGACTAGACGACTAGTTTTATCCTTCTTCTTCACCAAGATAGTGGGGCATCCCCACGGAGACGAACTTGGTTGGATATAGCCTTTGCTTTCCAGGTCCTCGAGCTGTTTCTTGAGCTCGATCAGCTCGGGAGGACCCATTTTGTAATGCCGTTTGGAGATAGGCGTCATGCCTGGTTCAAGCTCGATGACGAATTCAACAGCTCTGTCGGGTGGCATACCCGGCAGCTCCTCCGTAAAAACATCAGGAAAGTCGCAAACGACTGGAGCATTTTGGATTGCTTGGAGAGGATCGACGTTTAGAGCAAAGAGCTGGACAGAAGGTGGAGAGTTTGGAGAATAGACTATCTGGCCAGAGGGGTGAGGGAGAGTGACCGTCTTCGTGGCACAGTCGATCTTAGCTTTATTGGTCGTCAACCAATCCATGCCTAGAATGACGTCGATGTCTGAAGAACCGAGAGCTATGAGGGAAGCAAGGAAGATGTGACCTCCGATGAGAATTTCATTCCCATGACTTATCTTGGATGTAGTAATTCTAGATGCGGGTGATATGACCATGAGGTTTTTGGGGAGCGAGTCAAGAGGTAGGCCATGCATATCAGAAAACTTAACCGACACAAAGGAATGGGAAGCACCAGTATCGAACAAAACTTTAGCATCCATTGAGTTTACTCGGAGTGTACCAAGGACAACTTCCGGAGCTTCCTGTGTTGCATCTGCGTTGAGGTGGTTGACCCTGGCTGCACGCCCCTGAGGCCTAATGTTGGTGTTGAGAGGCCTCGGCGGGGGAGTTGCACGAACCATCGCCTGAGTCGGAGCGGGGCGAGGCTGTGGTGGTGGAGGCAGAAGGTTCTACGGGCACTGAGGCGATATGTGGCCCTCCTGGCCACACTTGTAGCAGGTCGGGGCAGGACGAGAACCCGTCGGCCTTGGCGGTGCCGCAATGGTCCTGGGAGCTGGGGTGGGTGGGCGTGGAGCAGACCCTGGAGTACCCGGAACATAGGTGCCACATGCGAGGGCACTGTTGGGCACCCACACTCTGCGCTTCTAGGTGGTCCGACGTTCTTTCCTGAGGAAGATCCACCTTCACAGGCGTGCTTGCGAGACTCCTCAAACACAGCACGTCCGTGCTCGGCCTTGAGCGCGGTGTCGACAAGCTCCTCGAAGCTCTGCGTCTTGATGAGGTTGAGCGCGTACTTCAGTGCCGGGTTGAAGCCCTTGCGAAGGCGAGCCTGCTTCTTGGCGTCAGTTGACACCTCGTCTCCAGCGTAGCGGGAAAGGTTGTTGAAGACCCGACTGTAGCTGAGAACGTCCATGTGGCCCTGTGTGAGAGAGCAAAACTCCTCGCGCTTGCGCTCCATGAGTCCGTCGGGGACGTGGTGACGTAGGAAAACAGCCTTGAACTCCGGCCAGGTGGTAGTCGCGCCGGGAGGTCGCATGGCCTAGTGATTCTCCCACCACGAGGCCGACTCCCGCGTAGGAGGAAGGTGACGAAGGGCACGTGGTCGTCAGGAGCCACCCGTGCCGTGAGAAGGGTCCTCTCCATCTCCGTCAGCGTCGAGGGGCTCAGTCGGAGAGGCGAAGATCCTGGGGTTGTGAAAGGACACGGATGTCGCCTAGAGGGGGGGGGGGGGTGAATAGGCGATTTAAAATTATTACGGTTAAGGCTTGAATAAATGCGGAATAAAACTAACGTTTAATTTATCAAGCCAAAACCTAAACTAGCTAGGTTCACCTATGTGCACCAACAACTTATGCTAAGCAATATGATCAACTAGGTGATAGCAAGATATATGACTTTAAGCTCGATGTCTATCACAAGTAAATAGCATAAGTAAGAAGCTCGGGATAGAAATACCGAGGCACTTGGAGACGATGATTTATCCCGAAGTTCACTTCCCAATGGAAGCTAGTCTCCGTTGGAGCGGCGCGGTGTTCACCAATGTGAAACACCGAGTAGCCTTGATATGGCACACCGTATCTCCGTTGTGTCTTACCACCAATGTGGCGAGGCACTTGTCACTATGTTGCCGTTGAGGTTGACAACTAGAACCTTTACAAGGGTGAAGCTCACTCCACAAGTTGGAGGGTCTTCACCAAATGCACCGAGCCACCAAGACTCGATGCCCAAGGCCGAGGCACACACCACAACTCAATTGATGGCTCCCGGCAATGTCTTCGTAGCTACCAAAGCTCCGAAGCTAACAAGGTTGAGCCACACTCCACAATTGGAGGCTCCCAACAAATCCCGTGAGCCACCAAGACTCCGAGAAATCAACAACCGTCTAGGGTACCAACGTGCCCTAGAGGAACAAGCTCTAGGGCACCAAAGCACCCAAGAGAAATAAGCTTCTCAACTTCACTCAACGAATCCCCGTAGAGGACTCAAACCGATGCAACTAATGCAATGGCAAGAACACACTAAGTGATCAAGTTCTTCCAACCCGAATCCAACCAAAGCAACTAATGCTTAGGAGGGATTAGAGAGGAAGAACAAAGGAGAAACACAAAGAAACTCCAAAGATCTAAATCCAAAGTGTTCCCCTCACTTAGAGGAGAAATCAATCGATGGAAACAAGGATCTAGATCTCCTCTCTCTTTTCTCTCAAAAGGAAGCAAGAACTATCAGAGAGATTGAGAGAAAGCCAAGCTCAAGAGGGTCAACAATGGAGGGAGAAAATAGCTCTAGAAGATGGCCAAAGGTTAGGGTTTATTTGGGGAAGAAGCCCCTTAAATAGGAGGCCAAAATATGGCCATTGGAGGCATTTTCGTGCAGCCAAAACAGGGTAGCCGGCCTGTGGGCTGGCCTAGGCCGGCCTCCAGGCCGGCCACCAACCAGAGCAGCCCGGACTGGGAGCCGGCCTAGACTGGCCTGGAGGCCGGGCACCCAGCTGCCATACGAAAACTTCGATATCTTTTTCATCCGGACTCCGATTTCGATGATCTTGGACTCGTTGGAATCGTCACAAGGAGCACTACAAGATTATGCAGTGAAACATCATTGTCCAACAAGATATGGTAAAACCAAATGATGAAAGGTAAAACCTTTCTATTGAAAACCGGAAAACCATATCTTTTGCAAATGAAGTCCGAATGACATGAGACCACTTTTGTTGGAAAGAGGACGACAAATGCTATCCAATAACAAGTGAAAATATTGAAACCAAGCAAGGGAAATTTTGCTAATAAATGGAAGAGTGAAACCTTCCGCATAGATGGACCGGCAAAATCTCCAACACCGAAAACTCAATAGGAGACACATGTGAGAACCGTTTTCGGTGATCTTGGCCTTGTCATGAAAAGCACGACAAGCTGCAATACCACACTATGATAAGAGCCAATTAGGATACAATAAATATGATGTGCAAGGATGCAAAGGTTTGAGCTCTCTATGACCGATACGCTAAATCTCACTTGAGAGCCCCTCTTGATAGTACGGTTACCTATCCTAAAACCCCTATCAAGATCATACCTTTTCCTTGCGCATTCCACTTGAGCTAGATGATGACGATCGGGAGAAGATGGGAAACTGTCTTGGGTCGAATCCCCCCGTGCGGTTAAGTTCCCAGGCGCGCCGGCCTGGAAACCGGCCAGGGCCGGGCGGGAGGCCGGGCTGGCACCCGAGCCAGCCGGCCTGGGAGCCGGCCAGGGCCGGGCGTGACCCCGAGCCAGCCGGCCTGGCAGCCGGCCAGGGCCGGGCGGTAGGCCGGGCGCGCCCCCGAGCCAGCCGGCCTGGGCCGGGTCGGAGGCCGGGCCAAGCCCAGGAAGGCACTGGCTTCTCCGATGTCATCCATCTTCAGATGATGACGATCTTGATCTACTCTCAAGTGGATCACCTTTCTTGATTGTGCTCCGCTTGGTGAAGACTCGCATATTGCTCCCCCATACACCAAGATGGGAGAGGCACTCTTCGACATATCTTCACTTGGCCTTTATCTTGATGACGATCACCACGTGACGCCATCCTCCATGGGCAACATAGGATCTTCCTCTTGATTCATGCTCATGGAGAAACACCTTGGCCTTGATCAACAAATGATCTTCTTCTTTTAGCCTTGACTCCAACATATGGAGTCCAAGCATTCCTTTTGGACCAACACTGCAAATATAACTCAAAGCACACATTAGTCCATAGAGATTGTCATTAATTACCAAAACAACACATGGGGGCAACCATGCTCTTTCAATCTCCCCCATTTTGGTAATTGATGACAATCCCTTTTGAGAGGGTTTATATAATGAATTAAGAAACCTTGCAAGACAAGGATGCATGAGCATGAGAGGCAAATGCTTAAGAACCAAACGAAAGCATAAGACCAAATTCCCTTAAACCCTCTAAAACTTCTCCCCCATTGGCATCGATTGCCGAAATGGGAAGAAAAATTTAGAAAGCCAATATAGTATGAATTTCTCCATAAAGTGTGCATTTCTCAAAATGTGAGTGGAATCAAATACACATATCCATTGACGAATAATTAGAGGAAATCAAACTATATTGAGGATCAAAGATTGCAAATAAGATGAAGTCATTCTAAACATCTCCACAAAGAAGATAGGCAATCAAAAAGATCCAAGGCGAGAGTTCTAAATAAAAACGGAGAAGCTCCCCAATGTTCATGCACTATTGAGGAGTGCACAAATATGGAATCCTTGCTCCCCCAAAATCATCTAGAACACTCACCAAGTGCAAGGATGTAAAAAAATTAAAGCAAAACAAAGCACTTGCACCAAAGATGTGGTTGAGCCATAAGGAGATACCAATTAAGAGAAACTATCAATAAAGGCCCAACCAAGAGTATGTGTGTGTGTGATAAGACAATCAATTTGGTAAGACACATAGTCTTAACCAAATGGAGATAAGTTATATATCAAGTATTGACACACACAACTTACAAAGAAGATTTTTCAAAAAGAATATGTTCACAAGCTCAAGGATACAAATTGGAAATTAAAACCAATCAAACCAAGAGCTAGTGAGAACATTTAGCCAACAAAATCAACATACTCACCGTGATAAGCATGAAGAGAAGAATCTTCAATAAAATGTGAGTGTGCAAAGATGCGAATAGAAATAAGACAAGCACTCACGAGACAAACTTGGAGCCACCAAAGAATTATCGATAAAAGACAAGGTGGCTTGAAAGAAAGTAGGATACCAAATAAAAGGTGACCTCTCTCATATGTATAGGTTTCTAAGTAGACAATGATATTTATCGACAAAGAAACTTGCACATATAAAATGGTCGAAGAAAGGAGACTATGGTAACCAAAAGGAAGTCATGAATATACAAGAAGAGATTATTGCTTAAAAGCATAGCACATAGCTCAAATTTATCTCATTGTATATAAATGAACTTCAAACACATCAAATGCATCACACATATCACTAAGGGAACAAGAGATAGTGGAAATGCTTTGAGATAGGCAACAAGTATCACAAAGAGATAATACCAATTGAAGGAAGGTTTTTGCAACTTCATCACAAATATCACAAAGATATACCAAGTGAAGGAAATAATCCAAAACCACAACAATTGTACATTAAAGTTTTCATGCCAAGAGGCAACCTACACAAGGTTGAATACAAGAAAAATATGCATTGGATAGACACTTGTTACCGAAATAGCATTGGTGATGATGAAGATGAGAATTTTTGTTTATCATCAAAGCTTGACTCCAATAATCACATGGTGAGAACACCTTCCTTATGAATGAGGCAAGCATCCAATGCATCTTCATTGTACCTAAAACAAAATTCAAGTACAACATGGTTCCCAAACTCATTGGGTCCCATAGTAGTTAGATGAACTACAATACAGGAAACACTCCATATAAATATGTGCATATAGATATGAAATTGAATTTCATGCACATCTTAGCCGATTTAGGATTTGGTGGAGTATCCCCTATATATTGGATCAAGAAAGACTAGCATGCCATAAAAATAAGTATACTAGTAAATATGCATGCATGGACTTATAAGAACCGAATGAGATACAATTTGGACAAAACACTAAGTAAACCAAGAAGAGAGCACACCAAAGTGTGGCACAAAAAGGTTGTCCAAATTTATATCAAAATCCAAATCAACACATGATTGAGGAAAGAAACAAATCAACATGTGAATGATTCCAAAACACATCAACACATGAAGTGTGATATCAATAGGAATCAAATCAAACAACACATGAGAGATAAGACACCAATTGAAAAATAAGATACCAACTAGGAGACAAGATACCAAGAAGAGGATAATACTTGACCGGAATCAAGTAAAGTAAAATAAAGTAGTAAGGTATCAAAATTCTCACAATAAATATCAATTGAAACAAATATCTATGGAGGAGATATTAAATTCCAATTAATACCAATTGAAGGTACCTAGGCAAGGCCAATGAGCATATAAGATGAAAGAAAAAGATATGCTCAAAGGGTTTTCTCATTCTATAGGATAAACATAAAACAAGAGATGAGAAGGCAAGACTCCCAAAAGAGAGCGAGGTTACACTAAATAAACCAAACACCCTCTATACTTTTCATGATGGCACAAAGCATCAAGAGAAAAAGATTTGTCTTCCATAAACACATACGATAGAAATCAAATGCCAATTGAAAGGATCAAATAGTGATAGATAGGATAGTGTTCTAAATAAAAAGAAATGCTCCCCCAAGATTCATGCATTATTTTGATATTTGCATTTGAATACAAAATGCATGCACAAGGGATCATTACTCTTCATATTTTATTTACAACACTAAACACTACCAATTTGAAAATTAGGATCCATGCAAGAGGCAAGGAAGTCAAAGGGAGTCAAAATAAATATTTTGGCAAGAGATGGGACACATGAAAGACAATGCCAATGTAAGGATAATCAAAAATATTCTATCACAAACATAAATATGGATTGTCCAAGGACAGTGACCATTTGGAATTATTTTCCCGATGATAAGATGTATTCAAGGATATCCTCTCAAGATAAAACATATGGCAAGAGATAAGAAATAAAACACCATGTTTTAATAAGGTTTGTTGGTAGTTCCAACTATTCAAACCAACCGGCAAGGCCATGGTTAGAATAATATGGAACAAATGGTTTCTCAACTAATGTATGGAAATGCATATTACAGACAAATCACACCAAGAAAACTCACACAAACAAGAACCAAAAGATAGCTAAAAAGCAAATTGGAACTTGTTCGAGCTAATATGCCACATAGGAATAAGATAATTTACAATATCAAATCTAAGTGGCAAACCTCAAATGTTCACGTTTTGTAGGATTGTAATATGCACATAGCTTATTACTCCCCCACAATGTGATAATTCATTTCTTCTTAACAAGAGGCAAATAAAATCAAATAGAGATAATTAATAGACATTATAGAATTTGAATTTCTCATAAGCATGACACACCACATAGTTACTAGATAATCGTGATATATCAATACTAGGTGGTGTTACTCATATACACACATTTTTAGGTTAGTGAAGTGCACAAAACATATCACTCCCCCAAAATGGGATAGTCCATTAATTTCTCAAAAAGAGCCCATTGAAATCAACACAAGATCCAATAAGGACTCAACACAAAGTTTACACATATATGGAGCGCACATTAACATACACAAACTTGATTGCTCAAGGTAAGTAATAAGCACAACATATACAAGCACATGCTAGGAACAAAACTAACACATGCTAGGGGGCAAGCAACTTTCAATATATATGTAATTTAAATATAAGTTACCGCAAGAAGGAGCATTGGATATGAGATATGACAATATAATCCAAATGACTTGGCTTGTGGAAATAATCATCAAGAAGATCCCTTAATTCTTCAAGGATAGCCAAGTCTCCAATGTCCTTCAATAACAACCTATTGATCAAGTTTGAGCTTGTTGGTCCCCAACCAAGTTGGGTCCTAAGAGGTTAGTCACAATAGGCTTGGCAACCCAAATGGTTCTTTTCTTGACACCACTTTGAGTTCCCACATATTTGGCAAACACATTGCCAACCCTATCCTTCCTAAGAGAATAAACATCATCAATAATTATGGGGTTGGATAGAGTACCGTTTGTGCATGAAGAAGCCAAATGGCCCTTCTCACGGCATAAGTAGCAATATCGACTCTTTTCTTTCTTCTTAATAGGCGCCTCAACTTGAGGAGCAATGACTTGAGTCTTCTTAGGAGGTTGCCTTTGTTCAACCCGAGGTTGAGCAAGAGATTGAACAATAGGCCTCTTCCCTAGTTGCTTCTCACTAAGAGGCTTCTTCTTCATTGGGCAATCTCTAACATGATTACCTTCAATTTTGCACTTGAAGCAAACAATCTTGGCCGAGTGATTGACTTGTTCTTGGCCCTTCTTATTGCTACTCTTGGACTTGTTCTTGATATTGGAGTTGAATCCAAGTCCACTCTTGTCATTGGGGGATTTTTGCACACTCAACATGTTGTCAAGTGTGGCCTTCCCTTTATGACGCTTCTCCACATCTCTCTTCAAAGAGGTGGCTTGTACCTTGTGCTCTTTAGACTTCCCTACAAGGTTAGTAGCTGCACAAGCACTAGTGGAAGTTGAGGCTTCATTGTTAGAGCAACTAGGCACGAAATGTAATTCAACATATGATTTACCACTAGGTTGAGATGAAGAATTACGAGGACTAGCACATGGTATTATAGCATTTTTAGTAGAAGTTGTGCCATTGTTCACATGAGGCTCACTAGATACTACCTTGGTAGCGATAGCCTCATGAGCTAACTTTAGCTTATCATGAGATACTAGAAGATCCTCATGAGAGCTCAAGAGCTTCTCATGGCTTTCTTCCAATATCTCATAATTGCTAGTTAGCAATTTAAGTTGAGCCCTTAGCTCAACATTCTCCTTTAAAATGGATGCTTCACAAGAAATAGAGTTAGTAGCACAAGCATCAACATTAATAGCAATGGGAGAACAAGTAGGAAGCTCTTTTAGCAATTGAGCTTGGAGTTGATCATGAGACTTAGTGAGATGTGCAAGAGAATCTTCCAAGGACTTGACATCCTTTTCAAATTTCACATTAGCCTCAAGGAGTCTAGCAATTTCAACAACAAGCTCATCATTTTTAATTTTAAAATCATTAGCCACCTTGAGAGCTCTATCATGGGTTTCATTTACTTTAGATAACTCCAGAGTAAATGTCTCCTCAAGAGATTTCTTGGTGGTTTGGATTTCTTCAAGAGCTTGCTCAAGATCCGCAATCGTGTCCGCATAATTACGTTCGCGGGTAAGACTTTCATTTTCACGAGCTTCCAAATTTTCAATAGTAAGCCCTCGTTCAATAAGGGTGCTCATAATTTCATGTAGGTTCTCACAAGCATTTTCATTCTTTGAAAGAGCATTAAAAACCATTAGACCTTTCTTATTAAAGTAAGCATCATCTTCTTCATCATTATTATTGTCATGATCATCACTACTTGATGATTTAGAAGATATGCAAGGACTATTACCACAAGCATGTGAACCATTTATAGTTCTAGATGTGTTTGAGTCCAAAGAGAAATCATTGCAATGAGATAGAGATGAAATATTATCTAAAGGAAGCTCACTATCATTATTGCAAAATTTATCCCTACTCACCATTGCATTATATTGTGGCTTGCCACATGTAGGTGAGGTAGAAGAAGTTGAGAACTCATTACGCCCGGAGGTGGAGTGAGAACAATCATTCTCACTATCCATGGACACACCATAATTGTCTTGAAGCTTGGTCCATAGCTCATGGCCATTCCGATAAGGAGAGATCGACAAAGGAACTGCATTACTCAAAGACTTGAAAATCACGTTAGAAGCTCCATCATCTAGATAAGAATTTTCCTCATCCTCTAGAGGAGAAAAACCCATATCTAGAATTTGCTCTATATATGGATCAATGTCCCGAAAATAATCTAGCATGCGATTTCTCCAATCATTATAATTAGTGCCATCGAATATTAAAGAATCATTGTGCACTAAACCACTAGACGACATCTTTACTCTCTAGGCCGTGAAGCCCTATAAAGAGAGAACCCGCTCTGATACCAATTGAAAGGACACGGATGTCGCCTAGAGGGGGGGGGGGTGAATAGGCGATTTAAAATTATTACGGTTAAGGCTTGAATAAATGCGGAATAAAACTAACGTTTAATTTATCAAGCCAAAACCTAAACTAGCTAGGTTCACCTATGTGCACCAACAACTTATGCTAAGCAATATGATCAACTAGGTGATAGCAAGATATATGACTCTAAGCTCGATGTCTATCACAAAGTAAATAGCATAAGTAAGAAGCTCGGGATAGAAATACCGAGGCACTTGGAGACGATGATTTATCTCGAAGTTCACTTCCCAATGGAAGCTAGTCTCCGTTGGAGCGGCGCGGTGTTCACCAATGTGAAACACCGAGTAGCCTTGATATGGCACACCGTATCTCCGTTGTGTCTTACCACCAATGTGGCGAGGCACTTGTCACTATGTTGCCGTTGAGGTTGACAACTAGAACCTTTACAAGGGTGAAGCTCACTCCACAAGTTGGAGGGTCTTCACCAAATGCACCGAGCCACCAAGACTCGATGCCCAAGGCCGAGGCACACACCACAACTCAATTGATGGCTCCCGGCAATGTCTTCGTAGCTACCAAAGCTCCGAAGCTAACAAGGTTGAGCCACACTCCACAATTGGAGGCTCCCAACAAATCCCGTGAGCCACCAAGACTCCGAGAAATCAACAACCGTCTAGGGTACCAACGTGCCCTAGAGGAACAAGCTCTAGGGCACCAAAGCACCCAAGAGAAATAAGCTTCTCAACTTCACTCAATGAATCCCCGTAGAGGACTCAAACCGATGCAACTAATGCAATGGCAAGAACACACTAAGTGATCAAGTTCTTCCAACCCGAATCCAACCAAAGCAACTAATGCTTGGGAGGGATTAGAGAGGAAGAACAAAGGAGAAACACAAAGAAACTCCAAAGATCTAGATCCAAAGTGTTCCCCTCACTTAGAGGAGAAATCAATCGGTGGAAACAAGGATCTAGATCTCCTCTCTCTTTTCTCTCAAAAGGAAGCAAGAACTATCAGAGAGATTGAGAGAAAGCCAAGCTCAAGAGGGTCAACAATGGAGGGAGAAAATAGCTCTAGAAGATGGCCAAAGGTTAGGGTTTATTTGGGGAAGAAGCCCCTTAAATAGGAGGCCAAAATATGGCCGTTGGAGGCATTTTCGTGCAGCCAAAACAGGGTAGCCGGCCTGTGGGCCGGCCTAGGCCGGCCTCCAGGCCGGCCACCAACCAGAGCAGCCCGGACTGGGAGCCGGCCTAGGCTGGAGGTCGGGCACCCAGCTGCCATACGAAAACTTCGATATCTTTTTCATCCGGACTCCGATTTCGATGATCTTCGACTCGTTGGAATCGTCACAACGAGCACTACAAGATTATGCAGAGAAACATCATTGTCCAACAAGATATGGTAAAACCAAATGATGAAAGGTAAAACCTTTCTATTGAAAACCGGAAAACCATATCTTTTGCAAATGAAGTCCGAATGACATGAGACCACTTTTGTTGGAAAGAGGACGACAAATGCTATCCAATAACAAGTGAAAATATTGAAACCAAGCAAGGGAGATTTTGCTAATAAATGGAAGAGTGAAACCTTCCGCATAGATGGACCGGCAAAATCTCCAACACCGAAAACTCAATAGGAGACACATGTGAGAACCGTTTTCGGTGATCTTGGCCTTGTCATGAAAAGCACGACAAGCACCAATACCACACTATGATAAGAGCCAAATAGGAACCAATAAATATGATGTGCAAGGATGCAAAGGTTTGAGCTCTCTATGACCGATACGCTAAAGCTCACTTGAGAGCCCCTCTTGATAGTACGGTTACCTATCCTAAAACCCCTATCAAGATCATACCTTTTCCTTGCGCATTCCACTTGAGCTAGATGATGACGATCGGGAGAAGATGGGAAACTGTCTTGGGTCGAATCCCCCCGTGCGGTTAAGTTCCCAGGCGCGCCGGCCTGGAAACCGGCCAGGGCCGGGCGGGAGGCCGGGCTGGCACCCGAGCCAGCCGGCCTGGGAGCCGGTCGGGGCCGGGCGGGAGGCCGGGCGTGACCCCGAGCCAGCCGGCCTGGCAGCCGGCCAGGGCCGGGCGGTAGGCCGGGCGCGCCCCCGAGCCAGCCGGCCTGGCAGCCGGCCTGGGCCGGGCGGTAGGCCGGACCCTTCCCCGAGCCAGCCGGCCTGGGCCGGGTCGGAGGCCGGGCCAAGCCCAGGAAGGCACTGGCTTCTCCGATGTCATCCATCTTCAGATGATGACGATCTTGATCTACTCTCAAGTGGATCACCTTTCTTGATTGTGCTCCGCTTGGTGAAGACTCGCATATTGCTCCCCCATACACCAAGATGGGAGAGGCACTCTTCGACATATCTTCACTTGGCCTTTATCTTGATGACGATCACCACGTGACGCCATCCTCCATGGGCAACATAGGATCTTCCTCTTGATTCATGCTCATGGAGAAACACCTTGGCCTTGATCAACAAATGATCTTCTTCTTTTAGCCTTGACTCCAACATATGGAGTCCAAGCATTCCTTTTGGACCAACACTGCAAATATAACTCAAAGCACACATTAGTCCATAGAGATTGTCATTAATTATCAAAACAACACATGGGGGCAACCATGCTCTTTCAGGTTGAGGTTGAGGAAGTCCTTGAGTGAGACGCGGCCGTTGCCCTCGTTACGGTTGTTGTTGTTTTGCATCATCTGGTTTGCCTATGTCTGTGCCATCTGCACCACCACTTGCGTCAGCTGCGTCAACATCTCCGAGAAAGGTGGCGGAGGGGGCGGAGGTGGGTTGCTGTTACCCCTCGTCATCCTGAGGATAACGACAACATTTGTAAGCACCAGATAAAGATGACAGATTTTTCGGAAGGATTAGATAGCAACAGGTAAGCAAGGATAGACAGGAAAAACAAAGATAATTGACCGAAGCAACATTTCTTTTCACCATAAGAACAGATCCAACCTAAGGTACAACGGAAAGCCCCGAACACGTGAAACCCTAATTTTGAAAATTTTAGGAAAAGAGAGAAAACTCGTTTCACTTCCTTACCGGAAAAAGAGGGAGGGTGGGTGGGGAAAGAAGTCAAGAGAACAGAGTTCCTACTCTCGCGTATAATTTTTCCTGAATAGCTACTAAAAAATAATTTCTAGACTCAACTACGACCAGTAGAAAAAGGCTCCTAAAGGCGGTCCATGCTCTGATACCAATTTGTAAGCCCCACTTAGCGGAAATCGACTTTTCGCCAAGTAGAACCACAATTGGATTACATTACATGCACAAGTACGACACAAAAAGATAAATAAACATAGTTCGAAATACTTTTATTACATCACAGGGGATCATACGTCCCGAATACAGCGGAAGAAATCACTCGTCTGAGTACAGACTACATCAACGGCCATAGTCCAGAAAATAAAAGAGAACCCATCCACGGTGGTCTCAGGCTGCCGCCTAGGATCTCGATCTACTCATCATAGTCAGCGTCGAACTCTACGTAGTAGCCACCATCTGGATCATCGAACTCTGCTGTCGCTCCTGCATCGGTGAAAACACGGGCACCGGACACCCGATGGTATGAGTACGGGGGTACTCAGCAAGTCTAACGCACAAGAGGAAAAGAAGGTACGATGCACATACATTGGGGTAGAAAAGGGGTTGTATGTGGACTTGCAGCAGCAGCACCTAACAACTACAGAAGACACGCTACAACTTGCGTCTAATTAGAATAAGGGAAGAGAGCGCTTGCGCTACTGGGCTAAACTACTCACCAATCAATACCCGTCCTGAGACAACTCCATCGTATCATATACCCACAAGGAAGAAGTCCGGACACACACCCGTTGGTCAAGTTTTAGCAGGTTATTATTTGAATATGGCTAATTACTAGTCAATTTAGCTATTTATGATATACGGTGATGTCTATGATCTTTTTAGCCAGCACATTACCCAAGTCGTCCATAACCACGGACACGGCTTTTCGAAAAGATCCATGTCGAGAGCCCGGCCGAAACTCCTTTGTGGGCCCAAACGTTTGCGCCTAAGTGCTAGGTGGCACCAACTACCATGAGCGGCCACTTCGCATCATACCGCGACCTATATGCGTCACTCATCCTCATCATGCTTCTTCTGTGATATGCTCCAAATGGTAAACACCCGAACTAATTGTGGATCCCTAACCAATATAGCAGATCCGGTACTGAGTTGCGGGGGGTTCCATAAGTCTTCCCACGTGTGGGTAGGGCGCTCATTCTTGGATAAGCGACACATGAGAAAGTTAGGGAGGGGCTGCTTGCCTGTTGGCTCAGTAGCCTGGTACTGGGCTAACTCCTCGGAGGTGTCGGGGTTCTCGGCAACGTCGTCGTCTACGGTTAACCCAAAACATAACAAAATAACAATCAATACAAATGCATTCAAACAAGGATGATGGTATGACAAAATTAAATATGCAGCAATTTAGGTGCTAAACATTTTATGAGGCAGGTTAAAAATTAGCCATTAGCAACTTAATAAACAACTAATGCAATTTAGGCATTTTTAGAGTTCAATTAGTGGAATTTCTAATTAGCCTGAAAGTTAAAATGTTTAAATCATGCATGCAAAATTAGAAACAAAAAGATTACGTTTTTAGCTTCAGTTTGGTGTAAAATTCATAATTTTTGAAGGTGTGGTTCAAAAGTTATGGATTATATAAGCTTAATTAATTAGCAAAAGATTTAATTATTTTAGCCATTTAAATTAATTCCGAAATTCAAACAAAATTCATATTCGGTTACTTTTCAATTTTCTGATTTGAAAACATATTTTAGTTGCAATTTTGACCAAAGGTATAACCATTATTTAATTATTAGAAAAACAGGACAGAAAACAAAAGCAGGGGCCTAGTTGTA
The DNA here is from genome assembly GCA_012064385.1 of Puccinellia tenuiflora. Taxonomy (NCBI): domain Eukaryota; kingdom Viridiplantae; phylum Streptophyta; class Magnoliopsida; order Poales; family Poaceae; genus Puccinellia; species Puccinellia tenuiflora. The sequence goes on along the minus strand of QRDG01000960.1, from coordinate 11,148 downwards.
AAAGATTTTCAAAAACCGAGGGTTTCTGCAAAAAGATTTAGATCTGGATCTGGGAGAACATTTTATACCAAGATGGGTTCAACTCATCAGAATGACTGGTGGGTCCAGAGGGCCCACATGTCAATGGCTGGGTAAAGGCAGAAAAAAGGAGGGGTATAACCGGCCCAAGGGGGACTCGATCCCGTGATCGATCAGGTGATGCACGGGACAGAGACCAACTGGGCTGCGAAGCGGATCTTGTCAGCAGAGGGGATAGCCTGTATAAGATGTGTATCTACTGCTATCTGAATTTTCCTGAAGAAATTCAGACTGACGGCCGACGGAGGACAGCAGATCGCGGTTGCCGGCGACGACCAAAAGGGAGCGGCGCGATCTACGCGTGTGGAGGTGCGGTGCAAGGTGGCGAGCTGCAGGTGCAGGTGCTTGGGATCGGGATCGAGCATGAGCTCGAGCCCGTGCTTGTGCTCGTCGGCGACCTACGACTACCAGCGGTGCTGCACGAAGGCAGTCACCCAGAGCAGGGGGAAGAAGGAGAGGGAAGATGCCCGGCGGTGGAGGCTCACCCAGAGACATCGGGGAAAGCAGATCAGTGAAGGGGACAACGATGGTGGCGTGCAGGTGACGGGGTAGACGTCGGTGACCGGAAAGGAAGTAGAGGACGAAGGGGAAGCAGGCCCTGGTGTGGTCGTTCTGCTCCGGTTCCGCGCGTGTCGAGGACGTAGTCGTAGCAGCGCTCCTCCTCGCTAGCCCGGCACGGTAGCTCCCATGGCGTCGACGACATGCTCCTCCGGCTATCTTCGATGGTGGTCTCAGGAAGGAGAGGGAGAAGTACAGAGGATAGGGGAGGAAAAGAAGGGAGGCGGCGGCGGTAGGAATGGGACTAGGGTTTGGGGAAAGAGCAGCCGGTGCTGGTGCTTTATAGGAGGAGCCGGTGGCGTGGTGGCTTCGGTGGCAACGGAAGACGGCGTTGGGGCGATGGCGCAAAAAGGTGAGAGCGACGAGCGTACGGTGAGGAGGACGATGCCGGGCTGGGGTTGAGTGGGCCGAAGCTGGGCCGGAAAGAGAGAGGGGAGAGAGAAGAGAGGAAGATGGGCTGCGCCCGATTTCCAGATTTTTCTTCCTTTTCTGTTTTTCTTTTCCACAGAGATTTTCAGAAAAGGAGAGAATAAGAAAAACAAACTAAGGACATTTTAATTTACCAAAATAATTATGTTAACAACACAAACTTGGTAAACTTATTTATTAGCTTGACAAGAAATTAAAGTTGGTTTTATTTGTTTGGTTGCAAAAATTATTTAGCACACAAGTGATGGTGACATAAATTAAACCATATTATTTATTTTGAATTTTGGAAAAGCAACAAATGCAAAAAAAAATATGATGATGTCATGATGATGCTCAAATTAAAAACAAACAAGGAAAAAGTAAGAGGGGATCACTTTTGGGATGTTACAGCAATTGACAAGATTATAACACAAACTTAATCTAGCTATGACAAAGAGAACATGATAATATTTAAGTAGGCATCACGACAATGAACAAAGACCGTTGAGTCCAACTGCATCTTTGTCTAAAAAGTCCACTGTGGGATCGCTATCCATCCTGTCACCCATCGGTATTAAGTTGCAAGCAACAGACATTTGCATTAAGTAAAGCGCATGAAGTAAGCAATACTAATATCAAAGTGACATTAACACCGCAGTTTTACCCTTAGTAGCAACAGCATACCCTCGCCCTTAGACGTTTCTGTCACTCATGCCCAGGAACAAAAGGGGGCATGAACCCATATCTAGCATAAATACCCTCTATTGGAGATACACACAATCACTTGGCCAAAGTAACTACGCACATCGGAGAGCATGCAAGAACATAAATCAAGATATAAGAATCATGCACAATCTGATCATAACTTTATAATCCATCGGATCCCAGCAAACACATCACATAGCATTACAATAATCGATCTTGATCATGTTAGGCAGCTCACAAGATCATATGACATGAAGCACAAGAGAGAGAGAGACTACCATCTAGCTACTGCCATGGACCCATTGTCCAAGGTGGGACTACTCACAAATCATCCCGAAGGAAGGCATGGCGATGAAGAGCCCTCCGGGATCGATCTCCCCTCTGGCAGAGTGCCGGGATCTGCTTCAGAATTACCCCCGAACTAGGGTTTAAGATGACTGCGCGTCGGGGTGACTTCTCTAGAAAATAATGGCCTCCTCGACGTTTTTAGGTTTAATGTGATTTTATAGGCGTCGGAGGGGGCCGAGGGGGTGCCCACAGGGCAGGGGCGGGTCCCACCCGCGGGCAGCCCTAGGGCCGCGGCAGGGGGGCGCCCCTGGCCTGTGTGTGGCCCCCCAGGATCCCCTTTGGTGTCCTGGTGCCTTCCGTCGAATAAAAATTCGCCGTAAATTTTCGTCCAATTCCGAGAATATTTCTAGAAGTAAATTTTCTGAAATACAAAAACAGCAAAATAGGAAACTGGCACTAGGCATCTTTTCAATAGGTTAGTCCAACAAAATCCATAAAAATGATTAATATGATAATAAAAACATGTGACAACATCACAAAACTAGCATGGATCAATAAAAAATTATAGATACGTTTGGCACGTATCAGCATCCCCAAGCTTAACTCCTACTCATCCTCGAGTAGGTAAGTGATAACAAAATAATTTTTGATGAGACATCCAACCAACACAATCGTGACCAAGATAGTAATTTAAAGCATAGGATGTGAATGAAGTGATACAAAACAATTTTCTATAGTTGATAGCAAGAAATCAATGAATAACCAAGTTGAATCATTCAAGCAAAACCTTTCATAAATAGTACGTTAAAGACATGAAAGCAATGTGATCCACGTATTTGATTAATTCACAAAGGTAATAGTTCCATAACAAAAGTGTTTGAGAATCAAAACAAAGAAGATGTAAGTTTTAGCAAAATGCTTCAACTTCCAACGGTAAGGCAATATAAAGATTCATGTTTAATCTGACAATGCAATATGATCAATGATACCCAGGGTCAATGCTAGATGTTTGCTTTGGTGGAGATAGAAGGAAGAGGAAAACTGACTCAACTTTAAAAGTAAAAGAAAGGCCCTTCGCAGAGGGAAGCTGGGATTAGTCATGTGCTAGAGCTTTTTATTTTATGAAACAGAAGTAAAACAATTTTGAGACATGCATGCTTTCGTCAGCGACTTCACAACAGAGAAGCTATCTAGTCTCCCATAACAAGCAAGGCTTTTAGACTTGTGAGAGCAGCTGGTTTTTAGAGGAGCGAGTACACTCCTCTTTCTCCTTGGTTTCACCACTGTCCAATGTTTAGAGCTGATTTCTCAGATTTTCATTGCGCGGAGGAGAATGGTGAGTTATATTTATATTTTTGCTTAAGATGCTCTCGGGTTGATTCAAGTGAAGACGTAATCCATCGACACCGGGTAAAAGGAGGGAAATGACCTTGCTCGTCACGAGTTATATCTAGCTCTCCACTGCTCCCTCATGAGCTTAAAAACAGAGGCACAAAAAGGAGTATTTTTAATTTTTAAAGATAGCACATGACAAATTTACTTGGAATGGCAAGAAATACCATGCATAGGTAGATGGTGGACTCAGCTGGCAAGATAGTTTGGCTTTGGGATTTGGATGCACGAGTGAACCATACACTCTGTATGGATTTTTGGGCTTAGCAAAGAAGGTATTTAAAGCAAACATCTAACGTTAACCGGTAACAGAGTAACATAAGACATAAGTCAATCATAAACATAAAACCTCCACACCGTCTCCCTTATTGACTAAACCATTCTTTTGATGGAAAGATTAGCTTAATGAATTAACAACTACGAAACACCACACAGTTTCAAGCTTTTAATAGTATTTCTTTACTAATCAATTCCACTCAAATAACCATCAAGTTTAAGCACTCATCTTAATACCTCAAAACAAATGAGAAGTAACAAGTATCCACACAATGATCTACAATACTATGCAGGCTTTCGTTTCATTCCAATATCACATGAATAGCATTTTGTCACTTTGACAATTCAAGGAATTTATCAATAACAACTCTCCAACAAATATAAGTGAAGAACAAGAGAGTTTAACAACAACTACTAGCAGCTCTAAACAAGATAAAAGCTAAAAGCGAGAGCTTACCAGCAAACAAACAGTAGCTAAGAATACTCAACAAAATATAAGCGAAGCACAGGAGTATTCAAACGAAAAAGCGGAGCGTGTCTCTCTCCCACACAAACAAAGCAAGGATCCAACAAGCATATGACCAGCAAACAAACGAACAAAACTGAAAGTAAAAAGACGCTCCAAGTATAGCACATAATATGTAAAGTGATAAAAACTTAGTTCAACGAAGACGACCTTATGATAGTCGATGAAGAAGAGGGGATGCCTTGGGCATCCCCAAGCTTTGACGCTTGATGGTTCTTGATATTCAGAGGGGGTGCCATGGGGGCATCCCCAAGCTTAAGCTCTGATCCATCTTCAATTTCTTTATTATCCTCTCCTTTGGAACTTATAAACTCCCTTCACACAAAACTTCTCATAAACTGATTAGAGGGTTAGTGATCATAAATTAAAAATGCACATGTGTTCAACTCAAGACCAATTGCAAACAACTTTATTGGGCATTATCTACTGTTCACTAAGCCTCAATGTGGCACTCCACCCCTAGAGTATCACATCTGACGATAGTAAAGAGACGAATACAAAATAAAAGCAAAATCTTTCAAAATCTGAATAGTCTGTAAAGATCGAATTTTTCGAGGCAATTCTGTAGCTCAAATCAGAAAACTCAAAACTAAAGAAAGATAGATAAAAGTATTAAGATTGCTGTCCAAAAATTTCAGAAAAAGATAAAATTCATAGATTTTTTGGATTTTCGAACAGTGAAGGACAGAAATCTGTTTCTGGACAGTAAAACAACACCTCGCACTTTCAATGCATTAGAGGCTAAACTTGGCACAAAAACCAAAATAAAAAGATACAATGAAGTTGCTACAGAGGAAACAACTTCAAGACTCAAGAAAAGTAAAAAAGCAAACTGAAAGTAAAAGATGGGTTGCCTCCCAACAAGCGCTTTTCTTTAACGCCTTTTAGCTAGGCGCAATGCCAAATATCAAGTTTTTTCGGAGGCCTTTGCAACATCAAGAGCATAGCTTGACCTTATGATTGATTCAAAAGGAAGATTTTTTCTCTTTCTAGGGAAGTGTTCCATACCTCTTCTAAGGGGGAACTGAAATCTTATATTTCCCTTTTTCATATCAATAATAGCACCAACGGTCCTAAAAACGGTCTCCCCAAAATAATGGGACAAGAAGCATTACACTCAATGTCCATAACAATAAAATCAATGGGAACATAGTTATCATTAACAACAATAAGGACATCATCAACTCTACCCAAAGGTTTCTGTTTAGAAGAATCAGCAAGATGAACATTTAAATAGCACTCTTCTAAAGGATTTAAATTGAGCATATCATAGAAACTTTTAGGCATAACAGAAACACTAGCACCAAGATCACACAAAGCATTACAATCAAAATCATTTATTCTCATCTTAATAGTGGGTTCCCATCCATCTTCTAATTTTCTAGGAATAGAAGTTTCTAGCTTAAGTTTTTCTTCCCTAGCCTTGATAAGAGCATCAGTAATATGTTTGGAGAAGGCAATCTTTAATTTACTAGCGTCCGGTGACTTAGCAAGTTTTTATAGGAACTTTATGACTTCAGTAAGATTGAAATTATCAAAATCAACTTCATCATCTTTAAATAGGCTAGGAGGTTCCTCATTAGTAGTTTGGATAGTATAAACTTTAACAGTTTTCCTATTCATTTTAGCAATTCTAGCTTCTTCTTTCTCTCTAGCCCATCTAGCTTTCAAGCGAGCCATCATCCTTTCATTCTCATTAATTTGAATAGAAATAGCATTTAAAGATTCAGTAGGCTTGTCTTGAAGAGGAGTGGTTCTAATTATTAAAATTTCAACATCATGAGCAAGATCTTCCACTTTAGAGACAAGTCTATCCAGTTTTTCAAGTTTCTCTTCGACAGTTTTGTTGAAAGCTTTTTGCGAAGTAATAAATTCTTTTAAAACATTTTCAAGATCAGAGGACACTTTCTTATTAGGTGTAGTGGACCTGCACTTAAGAATTAGGCAAGATCCCTGTGTATAGTGCTAGTCCCTGGATCGAATCGCTAGCACACACAGTTTACGATGAATACCATAACATTGTATCTATTTATTACACGAATAATCCAGAGTTAAAATATTCCATTACAACTTTGCATAGCTCGAAGCTAGCATAAAACATAAATAACAGCGGAAGACTATAATTATTGCATGGAGTCCCAAACTTCATGTAGCCACAGGCGAAAACATGTTGGTTGTAGACTCGGAACCCGTTCCTTACACTTCGTCGAAGCAACCTGCAGCAGTAAAAGCGTTGCAGCCAAAAATTGGTCAGAACCATTGGTATGGATCTGGCAAGTGACACTTTGTGGACTCATAGTGGAAAAACTTCTATCAACTATATGCATATCTGGCTGGTGGAGTTGGAAGGCTTTTTGCGTAAAGCCAATTTTATCCTATATTTTCAAACACTTTTCTCTTCAAAAAGTTATGAGATCATTCCATGGAACATATCCAGAAATATCTCCACACACAAGTTTATCAAATTTTTACTTAAGAAGTTGGAATGATGAGATCTCTGTTGACGTCCTTGCTCCGATACTCAAAATTGTCCGTAACCGGGGACACGGCTAAGTACTTAGTTTGACACTCTGTAGAGGTTGTGCACTTTCACCACTTGACTCAACCAGCCCATTCTAACCTTGACCCTTCTTGAAGTGAAAAGGAAAGGAGAAGATTGAGACGAGACCCTTCAGAAGCATTTCCCCGACCACTGCCGTCTTGACCCGTTCCCACCTACATCACTACATCTGCTTGTCAAGCCGGGCCGGTTCCACGCAACTTACTAAGTCAAGCCAGAGCCCATATGACTAGTGGCTGCACGAAAAGTAATCTTCACTTGGAGCAACTTCAATCTCTTTGTTCCTGGGTGGCTTTCCGCAAGTGTGATTCATCCTCCTAAGTTAGGGGACCACGTATGATCCTTCCTCCCAAATTAGGGAATCACCCTCTTCTACAATTCATCCTCCCATATATGGGGAATTGCTTTATTCCAACCACCCACCCAGGTAGTTTATTAACTTAGTAGAATTTTCATTAGCTTTTGATACAAAACACATAGCATAGCATTTACCTATTCTACTAAGTTATCATATAGGTACTAGAGACTTAGGAATTTTTGGAGTAATACTAAACAGGTCTAGCATAGCATAGTAATAAACCTGACATGCAATTCTACTTAGAAAAAGTAAACTTCAATGCATATAAAAAATACTTAGGAATTTTATGTGTGAGCATCACTTGCCTTGGCAGGAGTTGCAGGTGCAACAATTGCAAACGTTCTCCGGACTCTCTGAATAATCTAATTAAAATAAACAAGCCACACATAAACACATAAAACAATAATAACAATACAAAAAAATGCTATGCATGAAATGCATCTAAAATCACAAATAAAATACTAACTATTGTTTTCTGGTTTTTAGAAACATGCATGAAATCAAAATGCATTTAAAATAATTTTTAATATAATAACAACACAAAACAATTCCCAAAAAATGCAATAAACACAAATTAAATACTACTGTTAAACAAAATAACTACAAAAATATAGGATTGGTCTCTCCGGACAGAGGGCTTCAAAACTAAGCTAACACAATTGGATTCACACAAAAATCTATTTTTAAACTAAAGATATGACAAATTTACTCAAATATCACATATGAAAATTTAAATAAATTTAAACTTATCAAAACAGAAAAATAAAATGCCAGAAAGATTCTACTGGTTCTAAGGATTCCAAATATATAAAAATATTTGAATTTGGCCAAGTATACAAAAAGATATGATAAAACTAAGTTGTAGGGGCTTTTCTGCAAAACAGACAGAATCCTCTAAATTCGGGAAAATCCAGAAATTCCTCCTCCATGTGGCGATCTCCGATTGGCTGTCTTCTGCTGACTGGGTGTTGACTGGCGCTGACGGGGCGATGATGTGGCCGCTGCTGATTCGCTGATGCCGATTCGGCTTAAGTGAACTATTCACGACCACCGGATCTAGATCTAACGGTCCTAATTAGATCTACCACAAAACGGCGGGGCGGCTGGCCGAAAACCTAGCCAACGCGGCGGTGATGGCCGGCATCACGCGTTCGGGCGTACTCAAGGGGAGAGGGGGCGAACAGACGTTACCACGGTGTGCAGGAGGTCGAGGTGGACACGGTGGCGAGGTGGCGAGCAACGGAGCGTCCTGGTGCACCGGTAATTCCTCGCCGGAGATGCAGTCGGCGACGGGCAGCGTCGGTCGAGGATGGAGGCGTCGATCTGGCGCAAGAAAAAATAAGGGACCTTGTCAAAATGATGCGCAAGGAGAAAATAGATAGGAAGGGAGTGGTGGAGGAGGTCGGGGTCGACGAGGGAGACCGGAAGGCGAGTTTTTCGCCGGCGGCAATGGCGGAGCTCCGGGGACGCGTGCGAGCAGCCTGGTGGCTCCAAGCTCTTGCGTTTGGGGCAAAAGAGAGAGGAGGGAGTGGGGTATAAGAGGCGCACGGTGGTGCGGGCGTTAGTACTCGCGGGAGTGCGCAATCAAGCGAGGGAGTCGACGGGGCGACGGGCGAGCTCCCGTGGTGTTGGGGAAGATGCTAATAGGTGGGTCTCACACGTCAGAGAGAGAGAGGGAAGGGGAGGGCGCGGGTGTGCTGGCTTGCTGGGCTGGCCTGGGTTGGCTGGCTCGGCTGGCCTTTTTCTTTTCTTTTTGACAAACACCTTTTTTCTATTTCCTGTTTTTCAAAACAAATTCAAACCAACTCATTTTTTTTTTTGATAAAATACATTTTGAAAATCTTTTTCAATTTAGAACATTTTGGCACAAAGTTTTAAAATAAAATGAAATAATTGATTTTATGACAAGGGTTATTTAATACCCTATTATGTCAAAATAATTATTTTAACAAAAAAAATTGAGTTTAAAACTCAAATCAAATAATTTGAAATGCAATGCAGCAAGATGATGATGCATGAATGCATGTTTTTGAATTTTTGAAAATTTGGGATGTTACATTAGGATTATAAGAATTACCATAGGGATTGCCATAAGAGTTGCCATTATTGGGAAGATAAGACTTATAGTTGTTACTACCAAAATTGTTTCGATAAGCATTATTGTTGAAGTTACTTCTATTAAGAAAATTAACATCAACTTGATCCTTTTCTTGGGCAATTAATGAAGCAAGTGGGACATTATTAGGATCAATAGGGGACTGATTGGTAGCAAGCATTGACATAATCATATCAACCTTATCACTCAAAGAGGAAATTTCCTCGATAGAATTTACCTTCTTACCACTTGGAGCTCTTTCGGTATGCCATTGTGAATAATTTGTCATCATCTCATCCAAGAGATTAGTTGCTGCACCTAATGTTGTGGACATAAAGGTGCCTCCCGTGGCCGAGTCCAAGAGGTTCCTTGAAGAAAAATTCAAACCTGCATAAAAAGTTTGGATAACCATCCACATAGTTAATCCATGCGTGGGACAATTTTTAACCATAAATTTCATTCTCTTCCAAGCTTGAGTGACATGTTCATTATCAAATTTTCTAAAGTTCATAATGCTACTCCTAAATTGTATGATTTTAGCAGGTGGATAATATTTTCCAATAAAAGCATCTTTGCATTTAATCCAAAAATCAATGCTATTTTTAGGCAAAGACAATAACCATTCTTTTGCTCTCCCTCTCAAAGAGAAAGGGAAAAGCTTCAGTTTTATGATGTCTATTTCTACCTCTTTATAATTTTGCATATCACATAACTCAACAAAGTTATTTAAATGAGAGGCGGCATCATCAGTACTACCAGAAAATTGCTCTTTCATAAGAAGATAGGCAGGCTTAATTTCATAAGATTCCGCTTTAGTAGCGGGTGGAGCAATTGGAGAGTGATACGTCGCAAACGTATCTACTTTTCCAAACACTTTGCTATTGTTTTGCCTCTGATTATTAATGAATTTGTTTGGAACTAACCCGAACTGACGCTGTTTTCAGCAGAATTGCATTTGGTGTCTTTCTTTTGTGCTGGGTTCAGATGTTCGCGGAAAATTCCAGAAAAATTATAAAAAGTATTTTTGAGGGAAAAGAGCCACGGAGCCAGAAGACCGCGAGCGGGGGGCACCACAGGAGCAGGGGCAGGTCCCACCCGCGGGTGGGGTCCAGGCCGCGGCAGGAGGCCGCCCCTGGGACCTCGCCTCTTGGCCCCCCTTCGCTCAAAAGCCTCCTTTTGACCTAAAAACGCGAGCCCCCGAACACTTTTTCCAGAAACCTTACGGAGCTCCGCCGCCATCACGAACCCTAAATTCGGGATCCAGGATCGCTGTTCCGGCACCCTGCCGGAGTGGAGATCGCCGCCATCGTCACCGCCAACGCCTCTCCATCAACCATCCATGTCGTCCCCCTCCAAGTGTGAGTAGTTCCCTGCTATAGGCAAGGGGATGGAAGGGATTGAACAAGATTGCTCATGTAATTCGATGCCAAATTGTTAGGGCACGATGCCTAGTATCCTCTATTTGTGTTAATCATCGTTGGTGCAAGTAGTTATGCTTAATGCTTGTCACTTTGGGCCTGGGTGCCATGTTTTCAGATCTGAACACTTATGTCTGCATGAGTATAATTGTTGTTTGGATCCTATCTACTAGTTGTATGCACTTGTTGTCAACCGGAACCGGAGACCCCGAGTGATAGAAACGGGGACATCGATGGGAATGGTTGGCAACTCAAGGGTTACATGTATTCATTGTGTGTTAATGCTTTGATCTGGTGTTCTATTAAAAGGAACACCTTAATTGCCATTTGTTCCTTAATTGGCCCGGCTGAAACCGGATGGCAGGACAAAAGATGTCGTGCAAGTTCTTATTGCAAGCACGTACGGCTAAATTAGGAATACATGCCTATGACTGTTTGATACTTGGATGCTATTTATATATTCATTTGCTTCAGTGCCTAGTTATG